>CM053026.1:753770174-753895174 GCA_028564925.1 Lithobates sylvaticus | reverse complement strand
GAATCTCCGACCGTGTGTACGGGGGCTAAAAGATATCTCACCCAAATCTGGTCCACCAAATGTCTACTGGACTATGGCCAACGTTATCCGAGAAAATTATGTAGCTCATATAAAACAATGTTACGGTTAAAAAAAATAATACAATATGATGGCCTTGTACTCTAACCAGTATATTTTTTTAAAGGCCACTGACCATCAGGAAAATGGTTAATAAAATAATATGGGTAACCCCCGATGGAATGCGCAAGGAAGTTAAAGGAATGCAGACCAAGTGCTGGCTCAAGACTTGTGGACGGATTTGATGGGAATGTAAGGGTCTGCCTATTAGGAAAGAAGGACCTTGCTAAATTAAGGCACTGGCCTCTAATATTAAAGACAGTCATACACAAAAGGATTCAAAAAAATAAATGAAACTGAAATGTATGTACAGGGGCGGACTGACAACTCATGGGGCCCCCGGGCAATAGGAGATTATGGGGCCCCCAGGCAATCAGAGATTATGGGGCCACACAGTATACAATCACACAGTATACACATACATGTACACACAGTATACACAGACATGCTTCTATTGGCTGAGAAGGTACTGGAGAGGTGGGGCAGCTATAATCTCTGGATTTTTAGACCAAAAGGATGTCGGTAAGGGACATTTCAGAAACAGATGTAAAAAAAAAAAAAAACACACATTTTTACATACTGTCCTTGGTTTTACTGAGGCTGGCAACCCTGATGGGGCCCCCTATTGGCCCGGGGCCCCTCGGGCAGTGCCCGAGTGGCCAAATGGTCAGTCCGCCCCTGTGTATGTATTGTCATACGCTAGATTCAGGTGGGCTCACCATGGCGAGAAAACAAAAACAACCATAAAATTCCAGTACAGACAATTACATCGACTTTGTAGGCAAAGACCTTTGCAACGATGCATTTTGCCTGTCCACTGGTCCTGAAAGGCACTGCCACTGCCCTAGATTGCTTTGATCTCTAGCTGAGAATAGATTGGCCAAGGACCAGCCCAACCATTTTGCTCATGAAGGTATGTGAATAAGATAGGAGTATCTATAAGTGGTGTCCACCTTTAGTTTCACCTCATTCTATTGTCTGGCTGGAAAAAAAAACACACACACACGTTCTGTTTCCAGTGCTTTAGTTGGGTCATCCAATCTCGATGTCAACTCACTTCTACGATCATATTGTAAATCCTGTGACTGCTAGCATGCTAAAGAACACTCAATATAATGACCCGTCATTGCAAGCTTTTCTTGAAAAGCTTTTTTTTTTTTGTCTTTTTTTTTTTTTAATCTCGAAGAAAATAAAATAAGGCAGGTATATAAACAAGAGTAGGAAACCCTGGTATCACTGATATGAGTAACACTGAAACAACTTCTGGAGTACAGACAAGAAAGCAACAACAGGGGTAGGTCTTGTAAACATTGGGAGACCACCCAAGAATCCCTCGACAAGGAGATCCACCAGCTCTCCAAAAATCCTTAAGTGAAGTCCTTGCCCAGCCAGTGATCTCCAAGTGTCCTTTTCTGCAGCAGGATTCATGAAGATAGGACCTGGATCAGCTTTTTTTTTTGTCACTTAATGTATATATGTTAATATATTTAAGTTAAACATTCCACAGAAATATAGTCACGGTTTGGTGGCTCGGTATACATAAGTTAGTATTGTTCGTGGATATATTTTTCTTTCTTGTTACCATCTAGCTTTGATTTTGACTGTGTGCTTGTTTCCCAGTTTGTTTTCTTTTCTTTAATTTTTTTTCAGGGAAAGGATATTGAAGGCCTCGATGGCTACACAGTTGCACCAAGCATGGCTTCTGTTTCCGTCACAATTTCATTTTGGTTGGAATCTAGTCCATAAAACCTGACCTTGAGTTCATCAGCTGGGTGGACCACCGGCACCGGTAGGACTTTTGGGAAAGTTCTGGTGGCCAGCTCAAACCTGCTCATGCTGGCCAGCTCAATGGCCAAGGTCTTCAAGAAAAGCTTGGCCAACTGTTTACCCAAACAGTTCCGTACTCCCCCACCAAACGGCAAATAATGAAACCTGCCATCTTTGTCTTCTGTACGGTCTTTCCCAAAGCGGTCTGGGTCAAAGACATCAGCATCCTTGAAGACCGGAGATGTGTCGTGAGTGTCCCGGATGCTGTATAAGACACTCCATCCTTTGGGGATCTGGCATCCCTAGAAAGGTAAGAGATAATATTTTTCGGTTAGTAAAAGTTCACTCACTATAATTCAAAGCTCTATGGTACTTTTAACATGTATTTTTTTTAACAAAGCTGCTCTAGATGAATACACAGAAAACCATTTGGTTGTTTTTTTCATTATCGGTTTGCTTTCTGTATATACTGTACCTATATACAGGACCGTTTGTAAGGCAGGGCAAAAGGGGCAGCTGCCCTGGGCCCTAACATTGTAGTGGGGCCCAAAGCAGCTGCCTCATACTTGCCAACTATCCCAGTTTAAATTCTCTTATAACTTGAAGCTTTAGTCTCGTGCTGTGTCCCGATATCTCAGTGTAAACTTCCTACAAAAGTAGCTGCCTACAACTGTGTTCATTAAGCCTAACACCAGCCTGTTCTGCAAAAGTAAGCAAATTGGAGGTGGAACCCTTCTTAAAAATAACAAGGTGCCACAGCACCCTGAATTTTGGTGCATGGCAGGCAGCCAGTGAGGATATGATGTGCTGTAACCTTTAGCAACTAATAAGTGAGCAGTAATGATGTGCACTAACCTCTTGCAACCAATCAGTGAGCAGTAATAATGTGCAGTAACCTCTAACAACCAATCAACATGCAGAAGTCATGTCCTGTAACCTCTAGAAAATAATAGTGAGCCATAATGTGTGCTGTAACCTCTAGCAGCCAGTCAGTGAGTGGTAATGATACACTGTAAGCTCTGGCAACCAGTCAGTGAGCGGTAATGATACACTGTAACCTCTGGCAACCAATTGCAATGGCTGCCTGATCTGATTCAGTAAACAGATTTTGAGTCTAGCAGCTATTTATTGTATGTCTCAAAGCAGGTGGAGAGCGAAATTGCGTGGAAGAGGGGGCCCAAGAAAATGTTTGCCCAGGGTCCAGTCAATATTAAAGATGGCCCTGCCTATATAGTGCCTATTCTACAACATATAAGATGAAGAGTGCCATTAGTGAAGGGTGTGAGTAGGAAGTACTTGGATGTCTTTACAGTAAGTAAAGAGTTTAGGATGGGCTTCACCACTGTTGTGATCATCACCAGTAGCCTAAAGCACAAGCCAAGGTGGAACAGTGGTATAGGTTTGGCAATGTATCGATACAGCTGTTTTTGACTCTACGTCAGCCATTCTCAACCAGGATTCCACAGAATCTTAGGGTTCCTCCAGAGGTTCCTATGAGTTCCTTGAGCAGTGGCTGATGTATCTCCCAGTGGATGTTGACCTTATAGCTCTGGTGTGAATACCTATTGGCAGAGCCACCAATGATCCTTTTAACTCTCTGTAAGGATGACATTCTGATCACCACTGTAAAAGGGACATTTTTCCCATTGGCCACCAATCTAGGGGCCATTGTTTGCACTGACTTCCAATGATTTGGCTTTAGCAAGGGTTCCATGAGATCTTAAAATTATTTTACGCTTCCTCTGGGGTAAAAAAAGTTGAGAAAGGCTTCTCTAAATCTTTGTTTGGCTGCTTGCAAATAGGTAATGCTATAGGTGCATGGAGGAGTAGGAGGAGGAATGCAGGTACACAATAGGGTCTCTAGTGAGTAATGCATTGGTCAGCCAATTGTGTATCTGCCCTCTATTATCAGGGCATATACTATCTTCTCTTTACTGTTTGGCTCTTCTACTTTTCACAATTGTGATGAGCAATGTACAAAAGCCAGTTACAAAAAATGTATACCCTCTATACCAGCGGTCTCCAAACTGGGGCCCTTTGCTTGCTTTTATCAAGAAATAAAATCAACGGCAAATGGGGCATTATTTCCCTCACTGTTGCTGATATAGTTTCTGCCACTGACAACAACAATGGGGCACTATTCCTCCCACCAACAGCAATGATGGCATACTATTCCTCCCATCGATGCCAAAGATGGGGCACTAATCCTCCCATTGACACCAATGACGGGGCACTAATCCTCCCATTGACACCAATAATAGGGCACTATTCCTCCCATTGACACCAATGATGGGGCACTATTCCTCCCAACAACAACAATGATGGCATACTATTCCTCCCACTGATGCCAAAGATGGGGCACTAATCCTCCCATTGACACCAATTATGGGGCAATAATTCTCCCACTAACACCATGATGGAGCACTAACCCTCCCATTGACACCAATGATGGGGCACTAATCCTCCCATTGACCCCAATGATAGGGCACTATTTCTCCCATTGACATCAATGATGGGGCACTATTCCTCCCAACACCAATGATGGCATACTATTCCTCCCATTGATACCAAACATGGGGCAATAACTCCCCCCCCCCACTAACACCTATAATGGGGCACTAATCCTCCCATTGACACCAATAATAGGGCACTATTCCTCCCATTGACACCAATGATGGCATACTATTCCTCCCATTGACACCAATTATGGGGCACTATTCCTCCCAACACCAATGATGGCATACTATTCCTCCCATTGATGCCAAAGATGGGGCACTAATCCTCCCATTGACACCAATTATGGGGCACTAATTCTCCCACTAACACCATGATGGGGCACTAATCCTGCCATTGACACCAATGATGGGGAACTAATCCCCCCATTGACACCAAAAATAGGGCACAATTCCTCCCAATGACACCAATGATGGGGCACTTTTCCTCCCAATGACACCAATGATGGGGCACTTTTCCTCCCATTGATACCAAACATGGGGCAATAACCCCCCCCCCCCCCCCCCCCCCATTGACACCTATGATGGGGCACTAATCCTCCCATTGACACCAATAATAGGGCACTATTCCTCCCATTGACCAATAATGGCATACTATTCCTCCCATTGACATCAATAATGGGGCACTATTTCTCCCATTGACACCAGTGATAGGGAACTATTCCTACTTCTAATACCTATCATGGAGCATTGTTTACTCCCACTGATGCCAGGACATTTTCTCCCATTGGCCCCCCTAAAGTTTGAAGGACAGTAAACTGGCCATTTGTTTAGAAAATTTGGAGACCCCCTGCTCTATATACTCTTGGTATTATTATACTAATACTTATTCTCAGATAAAATAATTGATCGGGTGGGTTTCTCTGAATCAGGTTTCAACTGGATGTTGTTTTGTGATGTTAACCACAGACCACCAATTGGCCCTGAGGAAGGCACCCAAGCTTACTAGCAAGGGGGCTCTCTTGGACCTCCCTTACAAGTCACCTCTATGTTGGGAAAAGAGAGAACGACTCCTTCAAAATAGGCCTGGATGTGTTTTTCAATGCACGAGATATAACTGGTTGGCTAAAAAAAATAAAAGATCTTGGATGAAAATTATTGATCATGGGAATTTTTCCCGATTAGAGAAAATTGGAGCATGCTCTATAAGGGTTTTTTTTTTTTTTTTTGATTATTGCGAGTTATAAGGTTCTAAATTCCTGAGGATGTTTTTAACCTTACTTTTTTTATGTCGTCTCCTGCCCACACACTATCATTTTTCTTAATATATTGTATAATGGTGGTGCAGTGAAGTCATGAAGTCATTACCGTTCTTTGAACCAAGAGCAGGCCTGGAAAGTTCAATATGTAGATGCACTCTGCTCCAGGTAGGCACCCAGTGCCCAATAGACGGACCCGAAACTGGGTGCAGGCCCAGCTCGGAAACCAAGAAACACCATGAGGCAAATGGGATAGTCGCACACCGGGATCAGAAATCCAAGTAGACATCTTGCTAACGAGTTTCACGCTATACTGCACTTAATCATAACCATAACTGATTAAGCGCAGTTTAGCGTGAAACGCGTTAACATTTGTTCCCAGCTCCTGTGACTGTGTTTGGTGGGTTTTACAATACTACTTGGATTTCCGATCCTGGTGTGCGACCATCCTATTTGCCTCACAGTGGAGCAAGCCTGTGCAGATTCTTTCCTCAATGAATAAAACCACCAGTTCTCCCTGACTCTTTTTAAAAATGAAAAGACCTCGTTTAGCCCGAGCCCAGATGGTTAATTATGAATACTCACGTCCAGCTCAAAGGTCTGCAGCACGGTCCGGTAGCCTCCAGAGACGGGGCTGTAAAGCCGCAGCAGCTCTTTGATGACGCAGTCCAGGTAAGGAAGGGTGGTAATGGTGTCCACGCGTAGCGCCCCCTCGCAGACACAGCCGTTGTGCAGGATCCCATTGCTGCGCAGCTCTTCCCTCAGCTTCTCCAAAACAGCTGGATGCTTCAGCAGCTGCATGATAAGCGATGTGCTGGCACTGGCGGTGGTGGCGTGGGCAGCGAAGATCAGCTCCAGAGTCCCATCCTGGGCAAGAGAAAAAAAAAAAAACAACAGTCAGTTTTTCAAAGAGGAATTGCAAGTTTCACTGTGATTATAGCACATGCAATATTGCATAATAAATCATAAACTGTCCAGAAATAAGGGAGATGGCGTCGTTGGCTTCTTCTGCCATCGCCACCTTGAATCTCGCTATATCACTTAATGAGGGGGGGGGGGGGGGGGGTTACTGGAGCACTCAGAAGCTGGTACAGCTGTGCATGGTAGCCAATCAGCTTCTAATGTCAGCTTTTTCAATTAAAGAGGAGTATCACTAAAAATGAAAAAAAATGTAAAAGTCAGCAGCTACAAATACTGCAGCTGCTGACCTTTAATAATCGGACACTTACCTGTCCCAGGGTCCAGCGATGCGGGGGGGGGGGTGACGAAGCTCTGTCCCCCCCTCCGATCCGCTCGGCAGCGCCGGCATTTCAACTGTGGGCACCCGGCTGTGGCTTCACAGCCGGGCACCCACTGCTCATGCGCGAGCGGCGCCACGCGCTGTGCTTGGCCGCGCAGTCATCTGGGATCTGTCACGGGTACCTCACAAATGTGCTTCTAGAAGAATGGTCAAACATTCTAATAGACACACTCAGAAACCCTGTGGACGGCCTTCTCAGAAGAGTTGAAGCTGTTATAGCCGCAATGGGTGGACCAACCCAATATTGAACCCTACGGACTAAAGCCCCATACACACGCTCGGATTATCCGAGGACCAGGTCCGTCGAATCATGTCTGTCGTACTTTGTCCGATGTTGGTTTTGCGTACACACGGTCGGACAAAGTTGTCGGAAAATCCGATCATTCTGAACATGGTGACGTTTGTTGCCTACGACGGGACTACGTAGAGGCTAGTAGCCAATAGCTTTGGTCTTGTAATGTGATCTGAGCATGCGTGGCACTTTGTCCGTCGGAATTCGCTACACACGATCGGAATTGGTGTGATCGGACTTTGTTGTCAAAAAATCTATCCAGCAGGAGATAGAACTTTGTCCGTCGGACAATCCGATGGAAACTGTCCGATGGTGCCTACACACAGTCGGAATTTCCGACAACATTGTCTGATAGGACAGAATCCATCGGAAAATCCGACCGTGTGTATGGGGCTTTAGACTGGGATGCCATTAAAGTTCATGTGCGTGTAAAAGGCAGGTGTCCCAATACTTTTGACAATATAATGTACTCATGACTGCTGTGTAGTTGACTTGTAAGGCTGCTTACTTTTGAGCATTTAAATTTCATATCAGTACGCTGGTGCAATATGGGAAGGCCATTTGGTAGTGTGGTCTAGAATTCTGTGTTTGAGAGGGATAATGTCATTTATTTATTGTAGTGATGTTTTTTTGGTCTAATTAGTTACTTTTAAATGCTGATATGATAAATTATTTATTTTCAACATGCCATATAATGGTTAATATATCGGTCTTATGAAAACGACAGCCCTGGAACCAGAAAAAAAAAAAAAAAAAAAGGTTCCAGCTATGCAGTGTGCCAACAAAGGCCATCACGTTGCACATCACAAGAACATTCCCCGGCTGATCAGGAGCTAGGACTGTACAGGCAGCCTGGGTACTTGGCATGGAGAGCTGCCTGGGATGGTGCCAAGTGCACTGGGCAAGCTTCCCCAACATGTCACTAATTTAGCTGCCATTACTACCATATGATGTAATCAGACCTGCATCCAGCACTGTGAACCAGCTAATCTCTTGATTAGACAAACCGCTCGCTGCTCGGCAAGTACATGCAAGATACGTCCCCTGCCAGCCTCTTCGCATGCCCAGCGAGGGGGAGAGAAAGACGAGGTTGACATCAATAATCAAAATGTAGTATTCGTGCCCGCCAATGATTTAGCGGTTCCGAACTATAGGTCTCATTTTTCATAGTGCCAGAATTGTATGCTGCCTGTGTGGCCCATAGCAGCCAACCAACTTTTCCATCGTCTTGGAAAGTGCAACAGACAAAGAAATTTCATCACTGGAGTCAAGAAGTTAGTAGGAGCTTTTCTCATTCAGTGTAGAGCAACAGGTTTGCTTTAACACCTCCGTATAGCAGAACAAACCTTCTTTTTGTTGTTTGTTTTTTTTATCTTCCTTGCATGTTATTGGGTATTCTTTGCAAGGTGGAGCTTTAACTCATTTACTAAGTCCTGGGAGCAAATGCGCTTGCAGAGTCAGGGGGCAGACGGACAACTCATGGGGCCTCCGGGCAATAGGAGATTATGGGGGCCCCGGGCAATAAGAGATTATGGGGCCCCCAAGCAATCAGAGATTATGGGGCCACACAGTATACACACACACACACAGTATACACATACATGTACACAGTATTCGCAGACATGTTCTGTTGGCTAAGAAGGTACTGGAGAGGTGGGGCAGCTATAATCTCTGGATTTTTAGACCAAAAGGATGTCGGTAAGGGACATTTCAGAGACAGATGTAAAACAAACACAGATTTTTACATACTGTCCCTGGTTTTACTGAGGCTGGCAACCCTAGTGGCCCGGAGGCCCTCGGGCAGTGCCGAGTTGACGAATGGTCAGTCCGCCCCTGTGCAGAGTGCAACTGCATTTTGCAAAGTGCACAGTCGATTTGACTTTAGTAAGTCAACCCCATAGAGCAGGCTTTCTCAACCTTTTATCCCTAGAGGAACCCCAAAAATATTTTTTCAAGTCTTGAGGAACCCTTACTAAAACCAATTCATCAGGGGTCAATAGAACAATGCCCCTGATACTGGTGGTCAATAGGAAGAATGTTCTCCTTAAAATGGTGCTCAGAATGCCACCCTTAAAGACAGCTAAAAATATATTTTGTGTCGTGCTGCTGGCTTTGCTAAGTGATGCTGAACCTTGAACTCTGTAGGCATCATCAAAAAGGTGGTTCATCAGCCACAGCTCAAGGAACCCCTAGCAACCTCTGGAGGAACCCCCAGGGTTACACAGAACCTTGGTTGAAAATGGCTGCCATAGAGTAACATGGTCTCCTCCATGTCACAGAGCTGAGTCAATCATCACCGTCTTACAGGGAGTCTATAGCCCTGTGTGAGCTACAACTCCCATAACTTGTAACTTAAACAGGATATTGCTTCCAGGGTATAAATGGAGCAGTGGGGAGTAAAACGAAGGTATGGATAAACTGTTGGGAATCTGGATATACTATACAGCGTGGGCAAATTCCAAGTTCACTTTAAGCCACCAACAGACCAGAATTTTCAGTGGTCATGAGCTCTCAAGTCCACTGATTTGTGTTTAGTGTTCTAAGCTAACTTCAGTTACAAAACAGAGGAGATTGCTGACTAAGAATCCATATGACTGTTAACCTTTTTTGGAGTTTAAGAGGACTATTGTGAATGCCCCCTTTATTCCTCCCCCCTCCCCTTTGTTTTTTTTCCTAACAACCTTGTCTCTAATTTCAGACGTTTATATATATATACACTATATAGACTTCTGTCAAGCTACCAGAGGCTTCTGCCAAGTGACCAGAGACTGCCACCAAGCTAACAGAGACTGCTTTCTAGCTACCAGAGACTGCTGTCAAGCTATGAAAGTCTGCTGCCAAGCAACCTGAGAGTTCCGCCAAGCTACCAGAGACTTCCACAAGCTACCAAAGACTGCCGCCAGGCTAACAGTAATGGCTGGAAATCATCCGAATACTTCTGTCAAGCTACCATAGACTTCCGCCAAGCTACTAGAGACTGCTGTCAAGCTACCAGAGGCTTCTGGCAAGCGATCAGAGATTGCTACCAAGCTATCAGAGACTGCTGCCAAGCAACCAGGGAGTTCCACCAAGCTAGCAGAGGCTGCGACCAAGCTATCAGAGACTACGGCCAAGCTACCAGAGACTACGGCCAAGCTACCAGAGACTACGGCCAAGCTACCAGAGACTACGGCCAAGCTACCAGAGACTACGGCCAAGCCAAGCTACCAGAGACTACGGCCAAGCTACCAGACACTACGGCCAAGCTACCAGAGACTACGGCCAAGCTACCAGAGACTACGGCCAAGCTACCAGAGACTACGGCCAAGCTACCAGACACTACGGCCAAGCTACCAGACACTACGGCCAAGCTACCAGACACTACGGCCAAGCTACCAGACACTACGGCCAAGCTACCACAGACTACGACCAAGCTACCACAGACTACGACCAAGCTACCACAGACTACGACCAAGCTACCACAGACTACGACCAAGCTACCACAGACTACGACCAAGCTACCACAGACTACGACCAAGCTACCACAGACTACGGCCAAGCTACCAGCCACTGCGGCCAAGCTACCAGACGCTACGGCCAAGCTACCAGACACTACGGCCAAGCTACCACACACTACGGGCCAAGCTACCAGAGACTACGGCCAAGCTACCAGAGACTACGGCCAAGCTACCAGACACTACGGGCCAAGATACCAGAGACTATGACCAAGCTACCAGAGACTATGGCCAAGTTATCAAAGACTACGACCAAGCTACCAGAGACTACAATGGATGGATCTGCCGGCTTGTCAGCATAACAGGGCCAGCAGGCGATTAGCTGTAGGCACTATTTGGGTATTCTGACAGCTGGGACTATAAGCAATAGCATGGCAGGGGGAAATACCCCTATCCATGCCATTTGTGTGGATGGAAAATCGTTTGGTATAGGGCCAGCTTTAGTGTTTTATCAAACTCAACTCATAGACTTGCACTGAATGGGCTGAACACCTTCAGCGTGACAAACAACAATGAGTTTATCTCTGCAGCCATTTAGGAGAGGGGCTAATCACATACCCTGCAATACAGATGGCCACCAGTGGGCACAAACACCAATTCATATATTCATGAAATAAACCAACAATGGAACAGCAAGCAACAGAGAAAATCACATGCGAAAATAACTTTGAATGTAGGGGACACTGCTTGGGAAATCTGCCACCAATATGGACAATAGCCAACCAAAAAACAGCTGGCTTAACATAAACCTGTGCTTTGCCTGCCACGGGTTTATTTAAATGCATTGTCACAAAGTCAGTATTAAGGCTCGAAAATCTTTTGTAGGGTTGGCATTTCACTTAAGGATAATTACCATCAGCTCCTGCATGGTCAGCTCATTGCCGTGCTCCTTGCCACTCTCGATAAGGACATCTAGGGCATCCGTGTAGTCCTTCCCCTGAGTGTTCTGCAGCTTCTCCTGGATTGCCTTCTCCAAACCTTTCAGCAGCGTCTCACGTGCTTGCATACCCTGGATGAAGCAAATAAACAGAATGTCACTCTACAGATTTTCCACTTTTCTAAGGTAAAAAGCCAATAGACGATGCCATTTTTTGTATGTTACACAGAATATAGTAAATGCATTCTACTGTGGTCAGAAGATATGCCTACAGATCTATATGTACTACACCATCAACTGATTATCTGTAGTAGCTAGAAGACAGGGAGGTAAATATCTATGGCCATGTCTTGTCAACGTTTGGTCTATCGAGGAGTGGTTGAAAATGCTTCTTTTTCGGTAACATCATGTCCTCAATCATACTAAGGCTCAACTTAGATGGGTGATGTGTTCCTAACAAAGGGTAGGAGACATTCGCCCATCCCGGGATCTGCCACCACTCTTTGTAGGACTCACACAATGACCATAGGAAGATGAAGGTTGGAAAGGAAGGCTATAACTTGCAAGACAAGGAGGGAATCCTTCAAGCCAAGCTGGGTTAAAACGTACAAGGATGGGGCTATAATTGGGCAGGTTGGGAAATCTCCGAAAAAAGGATAATGAGCCCTTTGGATCAAATCAGAAGATCTGCTGATTCACTGATTAAGATTTGCATAAACATATTACTTCTGATATGCTGGAATCTCAGAGTTCATGATTCATGTATTGTAAGATTTTCTGCATGTTAGCATTTGAAAGTAATTTTTTTCTGTGTATTTGGCTGCAATTTTTTTAAGTTGGTGCAGTCGCGGAACTACTAGGGTCGCAAAGGTCCCAATTGTGACATGCGTTCTGCCACTGTGGGGGCCCCAAGAAAGCAGGAAGGAAGCGCACTGTAGAACACATGAAAGGGTCCCGCTTCGGGACAGTAAGGCTTGGTTTGCACTGCTGCAACCCAAAGTGGTGCTACTTGTTTGCCATTTTCTTTGCGACTTGCTTGCATAGTTACATAGGGGTTAATTTACTAAAACTAGAGCAACTCTGCAAAGAAACGAATTAGCTTCCATTTTTTTTTTTTTTTTTGTCAAAGCTTAATCGAAAAAGCTGAAGTTAGAAGCTGATTGGCTACCATGCACAGCTGCACCAGATTTTGCATTCCCCAATTTTAGTTAATCAACCGCTATGTGTCGCAAGTCACATGATATGTCACAGCAATGTGAACCTCGCCTTATAAAGGGCCCCACAAGGGGAGTAAAGGGATTCAGGATGAGTGGGAAGAGCCCTGGCGGTCGGGGCGAGGGGCTTCAGTTTCAGTAAATCAACCCCCTAGTTACATAGTTAGTCCGGTTGAAAAAAAAGACACCCGTTCAACCAATAGGCGTTGCGACTTTTGTGATTTGACATTGCAGTCTATGGCACTCAAATTGCACCAAAGTTGCAAAAATGTAGTGCAGGAACCTTTTTTTTTTTTTTGTCGCTGCTACTTGAGTTGCACTGATTAGGATGGCAACCAATGAAATGAATGTGGAATTGAATGGTGTCGAAAGAGGCATGACAAGTCGCAGCTTATAAAGGGCCCCCGGATCATTAGGAAGGGCCCAGGGCTTTGGTGGAAGGGCCCCAGGCTCGAAGGGAAGGGCCCCCAGGACCAATGGAAAGGACCTGGGACCGATGGAAAGGGCCCTGGTGGTCAGGGGGTGGCCCTTCATGGTTTAAAAGGGCTTGGGTGGAAGGGCCACAGGCTCAAAGGAAAGAGCCCCCAGGACCAATGGAAAGGACCTGGAACCGATGGAAAGGGCCAGGTGGGCCCTTCATGGTTTCAAAGGGCTTGGCTGGAAGGGCCCCAGGCTCGAAGGGAAGGGCCCCCAGGACCAATGGAAAGGACCTGGGACCGATGGAAAGGGCCCTGGTGGTCAGGGGGGCCCTTCTTGGTTTCAAAGGGCTTGGGTGGAAGGGCCCCAGGCTCGAAGAGAAGGGCCCCCAGGACCAATGGAAAGGACTTGGGACCGATGAAAAGGGCCCTGGTGGTCAGGGGGGCCCTTCATGGTTTCAAAGGGCTTGGGTGGAAGGGCCCCAGGCTTGAAGGGAAGGGCCCCCAGGACCAATGGAAAGGACCTGGGATCGATGGGAAAGGGCCCTGGTGGTCAGGGGGGCTCTTCATGGTTTCTTGCACCGGGGCCCTGAAGGTTCTAGTTATGCCTCTGAATTGGTCATAGGGTCTCTTAAAAACCAGCTGGCTCATTAGTACTTCTAGTGGTCAAACATGCACATTAGAACTTCATGGGATAACCATAAGCAGCTCAGTCCAATGGCTTATGGCTACGCCATTACAACTACTACTGCTATTACCGCTACACTTTGCCAAGACGCTAATACCCTATCATAGAATAGCATATCACCATACTAATGTATATGGTACCAAGAGGAATCCTGATAACTCCTTTAGAATATCATATCCTCCAAATTATGTATATGGACAGACTTCCCAATGCCTTTTAGTTTATTTTATATGATGACAAACAAACATCATATAAAATAACATCAAACAGAGCGGCAGGAACACGCCAAAGAGGGCAAGAATACCCAAAACTCCACAATGAGGGGGAGAGCATAGACAGGGATTATGGATGATGGGCGATACCGGCCACCACCGTCCACAGATAACTATAAAATAATCTTTGGATATTTTGAAAATAGTAAGCCTTTAACAACATGCCCTCCTCCCCCAAAAAAAAACAAAAAAAAATGGTCGGTATGACACTTGTCTGAGTGAACGCCAAGAAGTTCTTTTTACGAGGTTCTTCACGTCTCGCACTGCCCTAAAATCTATTAAAGCAGCAGGTATTTCAGAGGTGATCAGAGAACAAAAAAAGGTTTCTACGTTCCATGACTTAAGCAGCATTTGACTTAATCCTGAACTAAAAAATTAATTGGTTTCATCCATTAGTCATCTGCCTGGAATGTGGTCTCTCTCATGACTTGCTCCTGTCCTCGTTCGTGCCTTTTTTATATGAGCGGCTTAGCCTATAAACCTCATTATCCTAAAATATTTATAAGCAAAACTGACACATCAGGACGCCGTAAATCATTACAGGATGAATCACCTTTGATGTCACTCGGAGACAGCCATAGTTGCATTTTTTTTTAATGTGCATGGTAACCCATTATGGCACTAGTCAGTGGGGGGGGGGGACTCCCAGGGTTGCAAAGGTCGCATTTGGGACTATGCCCTGGCTTTCCACCACCATGGGGGGGCAGGGGGCTCAATGCAGAACATGTAAAAGGGCCCTGCTGTGGGACCGTTGTTAGGCTCGGTCCACACTGCTGCAACCCCAAATCCGTGCGACTTGCTTGCGATTTCCTTGCAACCCCCTTGCCATTTTCATGCGACGACTTGATTGCGACTTTTGTGATCTAACATTGCAGTCTATGGCACTCAAATCGTACTAAAGTCGTAGAAACATAGTGCAGGAACCTTTTTTTCCACTGAGACTTGAGTCACATTAATTAAGATGGCACCCATTGAAATGAATGTGTTTTAAATTGTCATGCGACTTTATGGGCTTGATTTAAGGAAAGTGGAGAGTGCAAAATCTGGTGCAGCTCTGCAAAGAAAGCAATCAGCTTCTCAAAGATTAATTGAACAAGCGTATGTTTAAAAGCTTATTGGCTACCAGTCTCAGCTGCACCAGATTTTGCACTCTTCTGTTTTAGTAAATCAACCCCTATGTGTCCCATGACATGTCACAGCAGAGTGAAACGGGGCTTATCAAGGGCCCCACGAGGGGAAGAAAGGGCCCTGAGCTTGGAGGGAAGGGCTCCCGGGTCAGTGTGAAGGCCCTGGGCTTGGAGGGAGGGCTCCCGGGATCCGTGTGAAGGCCCTGAGCTTGGAGGGAAGGGCTCCCGGGATCAGTGTGAAGGCCCTGAGCTTGGAGGGAAGGGCTCCCGGGACCAGAGGAAAGAGCCCTTGCGGCTGATGGAAAGGGCCCCAAGTACCAATGGACCCCCACAGCCAGGAGAGCCTTCATGGTTGAAGGGCCCTGAAGATTGTAGTTATACCTCTGGCCCTAGTATAGGGGCAGAAAGATCAATTGCATCCAGTCCACCTGGCCAGGAGGCCTACTTGCAAGTTCAGGAGGTTGGATTGGAAAGATGTAAAAAGTTCATATCCCTTGGTGCTCTTGTGGCCTCTTTTAAAAAAAAAAAGGGACAATTAATGTGAAAGGGAACCCCTGATTTACACATGTGCAATATAAAGTTTATCCTTGAGCTGTCCAGTCTTAGCACACCGTAATATAAGGGTCAAAGGGCCAACTACAACAGGACTATATTACAGTAAGACCATTGCATAAACATTCATGACATCTGTGGGCCTTCTCCGTGCAGCTAAACAGTAACAACCGGCTGGGAAAACCAATCCCAGCTGATCTTGATTTACAGGAAGAGACAAGGGAAGGGCTGCTGTTAGGAGTGTGGGACATGTACAGGCTCATACTCTCATAGGCGTGTGCACTGGGTGCGCTGGGTGTGCCTAATCACCCCATGCACCAGTGGCCTATCATACATGTGTGCAGTGTGTGACGGGCACATGGTCCCCAAGGGAAAGGGGACAGACTGTATCCTGATATGTACTACCCACATGGAGTAAATAACAATAAGTCAACCACATTTTCCTGGGACCTGGCCCCGAGTGGCGGTACCGGCATCCATGAAACCTTTTCTCATTTTTGGTGTGCAGAGCTGGGAAATCATAGGTGGTTTAACTTTCCAGCATCTACCAAAAAACTGAAATATACATTTTTTGGGTGAATTGATCTTTTACACAGTTAATTCTCAAAAATGAATTGGCTACTTTCAAAGACTGCAAAAGATTTATGGATACCTACCCTTCTATAACCACTGAAAGGGATATCCACTGGCAGCGAGAAGACATTTTCGACAAACTGTTGAAACACCCGGAACAAGAGATTCAGTTCCTCATCAGAGAGCCTGAAACCCAGCAGAACCCTGATGGCCATGCGGAAGGTCAGCTTCTGAGCCTCACAGTAGACATTGATAGGACCGGGACTGCTGCTCCACATCCGTAATGTGTCTTGGATGACCAGCTGTATTTTCGGGAGGTAGGTCTCCAACGCTTCATGGCTGAATATTTTCGAGAACACCTATGAGAGTCAGACAAGAACACAATATATTCATCAAGCTCAAGATTCATTCAGACTTATTCATGGCAGAAGAAGACACTATAAAATCAACAGCGAGGGGAAGCTACGCCTACTGCAGAAAAGACGAGCCAAGCCAGGTTCTGGCCTAGCCGGCCTACAGTGCTGTTTGGCAAGTGCGGGCCCTGTGTGTAATGTAATGTAAGCGTACTGCTCGGCGAGCCAAAATAAAGTTCAGCTCCTTGAAACATGAGGGATCGGAGAGCAGAAACCCAAAATGAGGGAGGAGATTTGTCAGCCTGAACAAGAAACACAAGCAATGTGTAAATGTGAAAATTTCCCCCGTAGTCAGCAGGCGTCTATACATGTAAGACTTTCCTGGCTTAGGAGACACGTTCACCATACGTCTCGTTTGCTGGGTTTTGTTTGCAGAATATTTGGTGTTAAAGTCCTGACATCCATTGGCTAACTCAAGAGACAGAAAAATGCAAGCTTTCATTCGTATGGCAAGTTAATAAAACTGTTCCTAATGAATCTTACTATGGTCAACTGTCTTCCTTTGGTGGAGTGTCTCTTTAGCTAAAATGTTTTCTAACTATTACCTATAACAAGTATTGGCATCATGTAGGTAGTACTCAACTTAGGGCCCATGAACACTAACCTGTTGTGGTAATTTATGTAACACGCTTTACTTTGTTGCGGTGCCCCTTATGATGAATGGCACCCCAACACACGAGTCGCAATGCAGGACAATGCACAGTAGTGAAGTAGTAGCAGGGGCGGACTGACCATTCGGGCACTCGGGCACTGCCTGAGGGCCCCATGCCACTAAGGGGCCCCATCAGGGTTGCCAGCCTCAATAAAACCAGGGACAGTATGTAAAAATCTGTTTGTTTTTTTTTGAAATCCCAAGATTATAGCTGCCCGCTTCTCCAGTACCTTTTCAGTGTGTGTATGTGTATACTGTGTGTGTATATTGTGTGTCTGTGTGTGTATACTGTATGTGTGTGTATACTGTGTGGCCCCATAATCTATTGCCTGGGGGCCCCATAATCTCCTATTGCCTGGGGGCCCCATAATCTCCTAATGCCCGAGGGCCCCATAATCTTCTCCTATTGACAAGGGGCCCCATAATCTCCTATTGCCCGGGGGCCCCATGAGTTGTCAGTCCGCCCCTGAGTAGTAGTGTAGTAGTAGTGTATCGCATGTCTATTTGGAGAAAGTATGTCATCACCAGCACACCAAGGATCTCCAAAGCAGGTCCAAAGCTTTATTCAGAGATCCCATCATAATGACAGAAGAACCCTTTTGGAGTCTTGTAGGACCCCCTTCATCAGGCATGCTTTGGGGATCCTTGGTGTGCTGGTGACATACTTTGTGCTTTGGAAGTCTGTGGTTTCTAGCCGGTGGTCGCTGCAGCATCCATTTACATTTACAGACAGTTCGGGAATGTGTGCGTTGGGAATATTGTGCTTGCATATGTCTATTTGGGGTACGTTGGCAACCAATTCATTTCAGTGGGATGCCTTAATGCAACACACATTAACGGGCCACAAAACATATATTAATGCTTCATATGGAAGTAAATGGGCAAATGGGTAAATGGGAAGTAAAAAGTAAATAGGTGAAGATGGGCACTTATTATACATTTGAGTAAGGATGGCCACGAACAGACTCTTGTAATGCTCCTAATTATGAGCATTTCTTGAAGCATTCATGGCGTTTGAGTTCTTAAGTGTCTTTGGTGGCCATTTTCAACCTGTGGGCCAACACTAGTGTTCCTTGTGTTTCACCTTTTTTTTTTTTACACATATTAAACGTTTTGAAATCTCAATTTCTATAGTTTTTTTTATCCAAACAACCCCTTTTTCTCCTTGGTCTGTAAGTCATTGGGATACTTCCATGCTTTTGCTTCTCTGTCATAGCACAACCTGTCCCGACTGTACATTTGACAGTTGCTGAACTGAACGCGCTGATGATGATCTTAGGAAAAGGATGCTGCCTGACACCGCGGCTCGTGGAAAAAAGGTCGGAAGCAAAAAGAATTACTGTAGAGTGATTTTGGAAAGTGATTAAGGAGGTTTATCTTTTAGATCATTGGTCTCCAAACTGCCTTTACCTGGCCCTTTGGGCACTTTTCCTTCCGCTGACACCAACAATGGGGCATAGTTCCTGCTTCTGACATCAACAATGGGACACTATTTCTTCTAATGATGCCAATGATGATGGGGCACTATTCCTCAAACTGACACCATTGATGGAGTACTTTTTCTCCCACTGACACCAGCAATGGGGCACTATTCCCCCCACTGATACCAATGATCGGACACTATTCCTCCAACTGACACCAACGATGAGGCACTATTCATCCCACTGACACCAACAATTGGGCACTATTCCTCCCACTGATACCAATGGTGGGGCACTATTCCTCCCACTGATACCAATGGTGGGGCACTATTCCTCCCATTGATACCAATGGTGGGGCACTATTCCTCCCATTGATACCAATGGTGGGGCACTATTACTCCCACTGATACCAACGATGATGCACTATTTCTCTCACTGACACCAACATTGGGACACTATTCCTCCCACTGACACCAAGAATGGGGGACTATTCCTCCCTCTGACACTAGCAATGGGGCTCTATTCCTCCCACTGACAACAACGACAAGGCACTATTCCTCCCACTGATACCGACAGGGCACTATTCGTATGACTGACACCAATGACAGGGCACTATTCCTCCAACTGACACCAATGATGGGGCACTATTAGTCCAACTGACACCAAGGACAGGGCACAATTCCTCCAACTGACACCAATGATGGGGCACTATTCGTCCAACTGACACCAATGACAGTGCACTATTCCTCCAACTGACACCAACGATGGGACACTATTCGTCCAACTGACACCGATGACAGGGCACTATTCCTGCAACTGACACCAACGATGTGGGGTGTTATTACTCCTCCTAGTACTAAAGATGCATTGTTTACTCCCACTAACGCCAGGACAATTTCTACTTCCAATGGCCACAGTCCAGCCCCCTTAAAGTCTAAAGGGCAGTAAACTGACCCTTTGTTTAGAAAGTTTGGAGATCCCTGTTTTAGATTGTAAGCTCTTTGGCGCAGGTCCCTTCCGTAAGCTGCCCATAGATGGAGCAAAATTCATCTGGTTCAGCAGGAACCAGCTGAATTTCAGTCCACGTATGGGCACTGGGGTGGAACAGAAGACGATTAACCCATTGACTTCTGTACAACCGCCCTGCAGCACTGATCTGTGTACAGCAGGGAGACTACCCCACCATTAGAATTCCTCCATCCACCTTGAACTTGAACAGATCAGTTTTTTCCATTCAACCCAAAAACCGACTCATCTATGGCCAGCTTTTCCCCTCTTGTCTTAAATTGCATTGTATAGTAACTGTACTGTCTCCTTTTATTTTGCAAAGCACTGTGCAAACTGTTGCCACTATATACATCCTGTATAATAATAAAAGTAATAATAATCATGAAAAAATGGGTTAAAAGTCAGGTCTGCCCTTTTTTTTTTTTTTTTACCACATGTATTATTTTTATAGTAACACCTTGCTAGACAAAGCACAAGTCACTCAGTAACAGCGCAGCCATTTAAAATCAACACTTTAAAAACATACAGCTGGAAAAAGAAAAACTCGAGCGATTGAAAAGTATCAAACCAGATCTGGGATCCTTGTAAAATACAAGCAGTGCACCCTCTAGTGTCCGTTTTGTGAAGTTCAGTCTCAAGCGTTCGCACTTCGAATGTCGTAAGATGAGTGCTGCCAATTTTATTTATTTTTTTGAGACGTTGCTACCAGATTATTTGTGGCTGGATTCGATACAAGCTTTGAGTACGAAGTGAACTGTCATGTCCAGTTGGAATTCGATAACCAACGCTTTCTCTAGAAACATGATTGTAATACTAGTGGCGTACTTAAAAAGTGGTATTTTGGCACAATTTGGTGCCACATTAATAAAGCCCTTTTGCTGACCTTGTGTTTGTTGAATCAAGTTTCTATTGCTAAGAATTAACTAACTTGTTATTCCTGTTGCAGGGAACACATGCAACTGTTCTAGGTTTAAGGAAAGAGATCGATACTGAAAAGTTGAACTTTTCCACCATTAAATTGGGAAAAGTCAAAGAACGTTCCTACCGTCTGCTATAAATTCTTCCTTGCAGCACTGGGACCCTCGGTTAAAAACCCAACCAGGACACCATCTGCTTAGAGTTTGCATGTTCTTGCTGTGCTTGCGTGGGTTTCCTACCACTATCCAAAGACATGCTGGTAGGTTAATTGGCCCTAGTATGTATGAATGTGAGTTAGGGACCTTAGATTGTCAGCTCCTTGAAGGCAGGGACTGATGTGAATGTACAATATACTGTATATGTAAAGATGAAACAACCCGTTGATTGGCCAGCCAAACCTGAACGTCATTTTGCCTAGATTCCTAAAAAGTCACCATGCAATCAACATCTTGACGATGACCACATGATCACGGGTGGAGCACATCGGCTCCGGCGTCACGCCTATCGATCTTAAAGGGGCCGATGTACACCTACGGTGAATCGCCCAGGAGAACCAACCTGCCGCAGTATAATGACGGCAGCTGGACCTTAAGCTGTTAAAGCAGTAGTTCGCCCCCTCCTGGACATATGAGGTTGTATGCATATGGGTGAGCTGTATGATTACAACATTGGCTGGTTTGCAAGCATTGGGTATTTTTGCTCTAGGCTTTTTGACTGTTGTTGTGGATAAGTGTGATAATCATATTATACGTAAGTTCTAGAGCAGCAATTCTTAATGAGGGTTCTGTGGATCTTAAGGGTTCCTCCAAAGGTTGCTAGGGGTTCCTCTCTGTTCATGGTGCCTGCAAAGTCAGGGGGTAAATGTAACTTGGCAGGGCCAGCTGCATGATACCAATGATTTTTTTTTAGGTGTCTGTAAGGGTGGCTTTCTGACCACCACTGTAAGGAAGCATTCTTTCCAATGACCCCCAATTATTGGTTTTAGGAATGGTTCACAAAGACCTCAAAATTATTTTTAAGGTTCCTCTGGGGTAAAAAAATATTGATAAAGGCTGTTCTAGATACTTATGGATTGCCCGCATTCTCCTGAAGAAGTGGACATTGTTCATGAAAAGAAACATCATATCTCTTTCTTTCCATAAAACAATGAATCTCTTACCTTCTCTAAAAGAAACAATTTATCTCTTACTTTCCCTAACCCAATGTATCTGTTACCTTCCCTAACCCAATGTATCTTCTACCTTCCCTAACCCAATGTATCTGTTACCTTCCCTAACCCAAATGTATCTCCTACCTTCCCTAACCCAAATGTATCTCCTACCTTCCCTAACCCAATGTATCTCCTACCTTCCCTAACCCAATGTATCTCCTACCTTCCCTAACCCAATGTATCTCTTACCTTCCCTAACCCAATGTATCTCCTACCTTCCCTAACCCAATGTATCTCCTACCTTCCCTAACCCAATGTATCTCCTACCTTCCCTAACCCAATGTATCTCTTACCTTCCCTAACCCAATGTATCTCTTACCTTCCCTAACCGAATGTATCTCTTACCTTCCCTAACCCAATGTATCTGCGACCTTCCCTAAGTCAATGTATCTGCGACCTTCCCTAACCCAATGTATCTCCTACCTTCCCTAAGCCAATGTATCTTCTACCTCCCCTAACCCAATGTATCTTCTACCTTCCCTAACCCAATGTATCTCTTACCTTCCCTAACCCAATGTATCTCCTACCTTCCCTAACCCAATGTATCTCCTACCTTCCCTAACCCAATGTATCTCCTACCTTCCCTAACCCAACTGTATCTCCTACCTTCCCTAACCCAATGTATCTCTTACCTTCCCTAACCGAATGTATCTCTTACCTTCCCTAACCGAAAGTATCTCTTACCTTCCCTAACCCAATGTATCTGCGACCTTCCCTAAGCCAATGTATCTTCTACCTTCCCTAACCCAATGTATCTTCTACCTTACCTAACCCAATGTATCTCTTACCTTCCCTAACCCAATGTATCTCCTACCTTCCCTTACCCAATGCATCTCTTACCTTCCCTTACCCAATGCATCTGTTACTTTTCCTAACTCAATGTATCTCCTACCTTCCCTAACCCAATGTATCTCCTACCTTCCCTAACCCAAATGTATCTAATACCTTCCCTAACCCAATGTATCTCCTACCTTCCCTAACCCAATGTATCTCCTACCTTCCCTAACCCAATGTATCTCCTACCAATGTATGTGTTACCTTCCCTAAGCCCTGGTTCACTCTGCTGCAACTTCCCGAGCAACTTGCTGTGACATGCGACAAGTCAAAACACATTAATTTCAATGGGTGCCGTCTTAATTGTTGCACTACTTTGCTGCGTCCTCCTAGTGACATGAGTGGAAATGCAAAGAAGTCATTTTTTTGTCTTATCTTTGCAACCTTGGCTGCGACTTCAAAGGGTTTTGTAGGTCAATAATATGTGTCACACTCTGTATTGGTATGATTTGCCAAAGCCAAAGTTGCAAAACATCAAAGTTGCGTGAAAGTCACATTAAGTTGCAAGCAAGTTGCAGGACTTTTGGGTCACAGCAGTGTGAACCGAGCCTTAAAAAAAAATGAAGTCTATATCTATTACTTTCCATAAAAAAAAACAATGTATCTGTTAAAGTGGTATTAAGGGTTCACTTTTTTTTTTTTTTTTTTTTTAATAACAAACATGTTATACTTACCTGCTCTGTGTAAAGGTTTTGTACAGAGGAGCCCAGATCCTCCTCTCCTCGGGTCCCTCGCCGGCGCTACTGGCTCCTCCCCCAAGACCAGTGCCCCCAACAGCAATCTGCTTGTTATGGGGACACTGGTGCATGGGCGCTCCCGAGCCCCACGCTATGCATCCATAAGACACAGAGCCGTGGCTAGGCCCCACCCCCAACTCTCTCCTTAGTGGCTCACTGGCTGTTTGCTGCTTTCTCAGCCAATGAGGAGAGAGAGACCTAGGGCAGTCAAGGCTCCCGTGCACATCGCTGGATCGAGAGGGGGTTCAGGTGAGTATTAGGGGGGGGGTGTGGGGAGAGCAGCACACAGAAGGTTTTTTTACCTTCATGCATTGCATAAAGGTAAAAAACCTTCAAGCTTTACAAATACTTCCTTAAAATAGTGTATCTGTTACCATACCTAGGGCCAGTTCACACCAGAACGCAGCGCGGGAAACCCTCCTTGTGCATTTTCCGCACCATGATGAGTCTTCCCGTTTCAGATTACTTTTATTTTTTTTTTATTACAGGTATTTATATAGTGGCCAAAATGTACATATTATATTGTACATTCATATCAGTCCCTGCGCTCAAGGATCTAACAACCTAAGGTCCCCTAACTCACATCATACACATACAAGGGCCAATTTAGACAGGAGCCAATGAACGTACCAGCGTGTCTTTGGAAGAGAGCCATGAAATGCTGAAGAGCAAATTTTAAATATTCAAATATTTCCGTACATTTTTGTCTGAAACAGAGATTTTAGAAACAAACAGTTCTTGTGATTTCCTCTAAACGTTCTAAATCCATGGAGATGAAAGCGGCAGTT
The DNA here is from genome assembly GCA_028564925.1 of Lithobates sylvaticus. Taxonomy (NCBI): domain Eukaryota; kingdom Metazoa; phylum Chordata; class Amphibia; order Anura; family Ranidae; genus Lithobates; species Lithobates sylvaticus. The sequence goes on along the minus strand of CM053026.1, from coordinate 753,870,792 downwards.
CAGTAACATAAGCAAGGTTTAGAATAATACGGGAATCTTAAAGTCTACTAAATTGCTGTAAACTTTAAACAGCTGAAAACTAAACCAAACGGACCAAACAGTGATTTTTCTTTTCTGATAGACAAAATTCTCCTTTTCGGGAGCCAGACCCTAATATGAGAATTATGTAATAATAGCAGAGAACTGCCAACATCTGAAAACAATTTTCCCAGACGCCGCTCTTGTGTATGCGAACCTATACTTGATGTGGGCGCTTTCAGGTTCACTCGGCGCGGGTGCAAAGAGCAATTAGTGCAGCCAATCAGAAATGATCTCGGCAGAGACTGCAGCAAACTGAAATTTGATTGGTTTAGCTCCAATACTGCAGATTGCGTTATCATTGCTCTTTGCACAAGGATTAGGAGGCTACATTATCGCATCGGCACAAGTTGAAGATTCAATGGGATATTAAACAGTTCTGCTGCACATAGAACACTTCATATCCAGCATGTTCAACAACTGGACATGATCACCGAACAATTCCATTATATTCTATATATAGAACACTACACCCTCAACAAGGCTGGCCACTGGACATGACCATCATACAATTCCATTATATTCTATATATAGAACACTACTCCCCCAACATGGCCAACCATTGGACATGATCAGCATACAATTCTGTTACACTCTATACATAGAAAACTACACCCCAACATGACTGACCACTGGACATGATCATCATACAATTCTATTATACTCTATACATAGAACACTACACCTCCAACATGACCCAACACTGGACATTACCATAATACAATTCTATTACACTCTATACATAGAGCACTATGTCTCCAACATGGCCAACCACTGAACATGATCAGCATACAATTCTATTACACTCTATACATAGGACACTACACCTCCAACATGGCCGGCCACTGGACATGACCATCATACAATTCCATTATATTCTCTATATATAGAACACTACTCCCCCAACATGGCCAACCATTGGACATGATCACCGAACAATTCCATTATATTCTCTATATATAGAACACTACTCCCCCAACATGGCCAACCATTGGACATGATCACCGAACAATTCCATTATATTCTATATATAGAACACTACACCCCCAACATGGCCCAACACTGGACATGATCATGATATATTCTATTACACTCTATACATAGAACATTACACCTCCAACATGGCCAACCACTGGACGTTACCATAATACAATTCTATTACACTCTATAAATAGAACATTACACCTCCAACATGGCCTACCACTGGACATGATCATAATACAATTCTATTACACTCCATACATAGAGCACTATATCTCCAACATGACCAACCACTGGACATGATCAGCATACAATTCTATTACACTCTATACATAGAGCACTACAACTCCAACATGACCCACCACTTGACATGATCAACATACAATTACAGTATATAGCACTCTATACATAGAACATTACACCTCCAACATGACCCACCACTTGACATGATCATCATACAATTCTATTATACTCTATACATAGAACACTACACCTCCAACATGGCCGACAACTAGACATGATCATCATACAGTTCTATTACACTCTACACATAGAAGACTTCAGCCCCAACTGGACACGATCATAATACAATTCAATTACAGTCTATACATAGAACAATACACCCCCAACATGACCAACCACTGGACATGATCATCATACAGTTCTATTACACTCTATACATAGAACGCTACACCTCCAACATGGCCGACCACTGGACATGATCATCATACCATTCTATTATACTCTATACATAGAACGCTACACCTGCAACATGGCCGACCACTGGACATGATCATCATACCATTCTTTTTTACTCTATACATAGAACGCTACACCTGCAACATGGCCGACCACTGGACATGATCATCATACAATTCTATTATACTCTATACATAGAACACTACACCTCCAACATGGCCGACAACTAGACATGATCATCATACAGTTCTATTACACTCTACACATAGAAGACTTCAGCCCCAACTGGACACGATCATAATACAATTTAATTACAGTCTATACATAGAACACTACACCCCCAGCATGACCGACCACTGGGCATGATCATCATACAATTCTATTATACTCTATACATAGAACGCTACACCTCCAACATGGCCGACCACTGGACATGATCATCATACCATTCTATTACATCCTAGACATAGAAGACTTCAGCCCCAGCTGGACCTAATGGATAGCTACCACACTTTCCACACCATCCATGATCTGAATTTTGCCTTACTACAATAATCTGATCAATTTGATACTAAAAAAGAAAACTGAATATTTTTTTGGGGGGGATGTGGCAGGTTTTAGAAAGCACACTTTTCAATGCACGGATCTCTCCCAGGTAAGCCGCTCTGCTTATACTGATCTCCCTCCAGCATTTGGGTGTGACCTCCTGTTGCTGCTACCCAAGGAACCTCTGACATATCCCAACTCACGTGCTGCGGAGCAGAGGAGAGGGGGAGGCTTAATCTGACTGTGTAACACGCGGCACAGACAAACCAGTTCTATGAAGAAGGTCTATTTTCAGGTATGCCTAATTACCCTGAGCCAGACATTTTAGCATTTTTATTGTTCTGCTCTGCTTGTCAACTTTCTTCTGTATAATCTCCTTAAGGCGAGGATTGCCATACCAACCACTGATGGTTTAGTTCTCATGGCTCAGGGTGTGCAGAGCATCTTGTCAAAAGTACTCTCCAGTCAACACTGAAAATGAAGCCTTGAGATGCACAGAAGATGGAACCTGCTTTATTAGTATCTTCTAGGTCTGTAATCTGGTGACCCTGGAAAGCACCTACTGGGGATGCTGGAACACCCCTCATGGCCATGAAAGAAAGTCTTACATAAAAATAATAACAATAAATAGTAATACAAAAAAACAGCTCTAATAAGTTTCTCAACTCCACCAATCTGATTCATACCATCTCACAATTTCTGAAGGTGATTGGTGGTTCCCAAGGCTTGCCTGGAATTGCTGTTGAAAGCTGAACTCCATAAAAGACACAAATTAATGCAACCCGGAAAGGGAGAGCCGGAGAGTTAAAAGACCTATGCATTGCAGCCCATCAACTGGTCCAAATCATTTTATGGAGGGGGGATTAAGGTGTGGGGTTGTTTTTCAGGGGTTGGGCTTGGCCCCTTAGTTCCAGTGAAGGGAACTCTTAAGGCGTCAGCATACCAAGACATTTTGGGCAATTTCATGCTCCCAACTTTGTGAGATCAGTTTGGGGATGGCCCCTTCCTGTTCCAACATGACTGCGCACCAGTGCACAAAGCAAGGTCCATAAAGACATGGAGGGGCGAGTTTGGGGTGGCGGAACTTGACTGGTCTGTGCAATGGAAATTGCACGACTTTGGGGCCCTAAAAGTGTGAATGGAGGCTTATGGATTTTATTGAAAGTGGAACTTTTGGAGTAGGGCGGGGAAGGCTGTCTAGTAGTCCTCAGCCCTGGTTCACACCAGTGTGGCTTTAAAATCGCTCAGATTCGTGTGATTTGCACCTCCCATTTCACTGCGGCTTGCGACTTAGTTTACCAGAAGTCTATGCAAGTCACAATGAAATTGAAGTCGCAGCAATTTGAATGGTTCCTTTGCTGGCAATGGGGTGCGACTTGTCATGCAATTTGGAACTGTCAAATCGCTTGACAAACTGCACCGGTGTGAACGAGGGCTCAATGTCCAGAAAGACATGGATGGGCGAGTTTGGAGTAGAGGAGCTTGATTGGCCTGCACAGAATCCTGACCTCATCCCGACAGAACACCTTTGGGATGAATTAGAGCGGAGACTGCAAGCCAGGCCATCTCCTCCAGCATCAGTGCCTGACCTCACAAATGCGCTTCTGAAAGAATGGTAAAACATTCCCATAGACATACTCCTAAACCTTGTGGACAGCCTTCCCAGAAGAGTTGACACTGTTATCAGGGCTGTTTTTAAGGCAGGGCAAAAGGGGCAGCTGCCCTGGGTCCTGTCATTGTTGTGGGGCCCAAAGCAGCTGCCTCATACTTGCCAACTATCCTGGTTTAAATTCCCTCGCCCCTTGAGGTTTTAGTCCCGTGCTGTGTCCCAATATCTCAGTGTGAAGTGCTGCTACTAATGCTGCCCAGCTCTGCCCTATTGTAGTGTACAGATGACTCACCTGCAGACACTGTGTTTACATGTAAATTACCGGCATTCATATGTAAATAGCGGCGGCTGGCAGCATTGATATGTATATCATGCCCCCCTGAGGTCATATCCACAGTGATCTCTAGCAACCAATCAACAAGCAGAAATCATGTGCTGTAACCCCTAGCAACTAACCAGTGAGCTGTAATGTGTTCTGTAACCTCTAGAAACCAGTCAGTGAGCGGTAATGATACCTCTGGCAACCAATCGCAATAGCTGCCTGATCTGATTCAGTAAACTGATTTTGGGTCTAGCTGCTATTTATTGTATGTCTCAGAGTAGGTGGAGAGCAAAACTGCATAGGGGGGGCCCAAGAAAAGTTTTGCCCAGGGTCCAATCAATACTAAATATGGCCCTGGCTGTTATAGCTGCAAAGAGTGGGCCAACTCAATATTGAACCCTACGGACTAAGCCCCCGTACACACGGTCGGAAATTCCGACACAAAATCCGTCAGATTTTTTCCGAAGGATTTTGTCCGACACTGGTGTTGCATACACACGGTCGGACAAAGTTGTCGGAAAATCCGATCATTCTGAACGTGGTGACGTTCGTTGCGTACGACGGAACTACATAGAGGCTAGTAGCCAATAGCTTTGGTCTCGTAATTTGATCTGAGCATGCGTGGCACTTTGTCCGTCGGAATTCTCTACACCCGATCGGAAAAGTCCAAAAAATCGGATTTTGTTGTCGGAAAATTTGAGAGCAGGATCTCAAATTTTTTTCCGACGGAAAAAGTCTGATGGAGCCCACACACGGGCGGATTTTCCGACAACATGGTCCGATCGGACATTTTCCGTCGGAATTTCCGACCGTGTGTACGGGGGGGGGGGGGGGGGGGGCTAAGACTGGGATGCCATTAAAGTTCATGTAAAGGCAGGTGTCCCCAATACTTTTGACAATATGGTGTATATCATACCAGTTATGCTACCATCATGTGAGCTTATAGGGGGTTTGTAGGGTGTTTTTTCGAGTGGTTTGGGGAATTATTTTTAGCCAATGTAAATGTAGGTACTACAAAACACAGCTCATGAACTTTTTCGAGTGCCAAGCTTCAAGTAACCCAACGCTCAGGCTCCACCGAATATAACAGAAATCCTATGATCGCGCCTTTATATTGCTCAGGTGTGAATGGGGCCCGACTCCCACCGAACATGTGCTTTGTTGCGTAAAGGGGCCACCCGCTTTGCGAAGCGCCACATGCGTGAACTGAGGTGAATGAGCCCATGGTGGCTGCTCAACAAGTATGGCAGAGGAAGAATCTATCCTTGGCCTTGTTTATAACCGTTGTTAGCCTTCCAATGCTTCTCACCGTGATAGCTAGCTATAGATGGGGGCAAGTAGTGTACCCATTTTGTATCAGAGGAAGGATTCGTAGGCACTAGCGGAATCGGTGACTTTCTGAGAATGGGTACATTTTTCGGGAAGTGCTTGTAGCTATCAGATAAAAATGATTTGGTTGCGGTAAGCTCGGTGACCGGTTCTCTAGCGGCAGCTATAAATAGAGGCTGACGGTGAAGCCAGACTACAGGAGGATTGCCGCTTTAAGTGAGCAGTCCGGACTTGTAAGGAGAGGGGGGGGGGGGGGTGAGCTCCTGGGTTACTGCAGTTCACACTGCACGTGCCACAAGTAGCATACACACACATAAGAAGCGGTAAGAGATCTCCTAAGAGGGGCAGCTATTGTTTTACTGCCACCAGCAAGGACTGGGACGCGAAACTGCCGCGGCGCGCGCTTCCGACGAGCCAATTAACCCTTTCACTGCCCCAGCAAATTCCTCCTTCTGCAGCGTGCTTTCGCTTTCGCAGAGCTGCCAAATTCCCCCGGTACCCCCTTTTATGTGCTAAGAACGAACCCGTAGACGTCTGTCACGCCAATGATGACGCACGCACGCACTCCTGTGAGCACAAATAATAGCGTCGTAAAGCCAAACTCTGGGTGCAACAACTTCTCATTTAAATATATTCCCCACATAGCCACAAAAAAAAAAAAGCAGCAAATGCCTTTGCAAACCCAGATATTGCCTTGTAAATGTAGCAGTGCTGTCATCACTGTGCTGTACATAGATTGTGCAGAGAACAGAGCTGTGGGAGGAGCCCAGCAGGCCCCACCTACCACAAATAACGACAGGGGGGGGCGGAGGCAGGACCAGACACCCGGCACAAGGAGAGAGATGGGGAGCCAGTGGGATGGGCTCCAGATCATGTGACCACTGTGACAGGCAATCACAGTGGCTTAAAGGACTGCTGAAAAGCTTCAACAGCAGCGGTTGTTAGGGGCGCAGGGGCACGCCCCCTTCATCCCCATGCGCCAGCCCCAAATCTCCATGCGGGGCACAGACGCATAGATTGCTATGAGTTTTATTTTATTTATTTTTTAAGCACATTAGGCTCTAATTGGCTTAAAAAATTTTGGACTCGGGCCGCAGAGCAATGCGCCCCGAGCCCACCCACTTGTGACATTAGCGAATCAATATTCGCTATTGTCTTCCGGTTTCTCCTCCCAATCAGGACAGGGGGCGGGTCTTGAGACCGAATTGGCCGGGAGAAAAGGCCGGCGTTCCATCAGAATAGGCGACTCGACGTGATCGTCCTCTCCCTTCAGGCCACTGGTACTTCACCCGGGCAGGGCCGTCTTTCCGAGCGGGCACACCTGGGCACAGCCCAGGGGCCCCAGATGCACATGGGGCCCCATCAGGGCCAGTCGGATCTAGAGCGAAGGCATTGGAATTGCCTCCGCTCTGCTCGCCATCACACACAGCCCCGTCTCCTCCTAACCCCGCGCCTGTGATACACAGAATGCGGGTCCAATGCTGGGATGTGTTCTGTTTATCACAGGCGCGGGGGCTGTGTGTGACAGCGAGCGGAGCGGAGGCAAGTTATCTGTAACAGCGGCTATCCGCTCTGTGAGTCTGCAATGGGGGCGCGGTGAGTCTGCAATGGGGGCGCGGTGAGTCTGCAATGGGGGCGCGGTGAGTCTGCAATGGGGGAGCGGTGAGTCTGCAATGGGGGAGCGGTGAGTCTACAATGCGGGAGCGGTGAGTCTGCAATGGGGGCGCGGTGAGTCTGCAATGGGGGCGCGGTGAGTCTGCAATGGGGGAGCGGTGAGTCTACAATGCGGGAGCGGTGAGTCTGCAATGGGGGCGCGGTGAGTCTGCAATGGGGGCGCGGTCAGTCTGCAATGGGGGAGCGGTGAGTCTGCAATGGGGGAGCGGTGAGTCTACAATGCGGGAGCGGTGAGTCTGCAATGGGGGCGCGGTGAGTCTGCAATGGGGGCGCGGTGAGTCTGCAATGGGGGCGCGGTGAGTCTGCAATGGGGGCGCGGTGAGTCTGCAATGGGGGAGCGGTGAGTCTGCAATGGGGGAGCGGTGAGTCTGCAATGGGGGCGCGGTGAGTCTGCAATGGGGGAGCGGTGAGTCTGCAATGGGGGAGCGGTGAGTCTGCAATGGGGGAGCGGTGAGTCTGCAATGGGGGTGCGGTGAGTCTGCAATGGGGGAGCGGTGAGTCTGCAATGGGGGAGCGGTGAGTCTGCAATGGGGGAGCGGTGAGTCTGCAATGGGGGCGCGGTGAGTCTGCAATGGGGGCGAGGTGAGTCTGCAATTGGGGCACAGTGAGGAATTATACTTTAATTCTTGAGAGTAGGTGCGAAAAGTAGGGGCCCCAGTGCATTACTTTGCCCAAGATGCTGTTAAGATGGCCCTGCACCCGGGGGCAGCTAGAGTGCATCCCATCCTGCCACCCCAGCATGGATCTAGACAAGCAGCTCTCGTACCGGCAGCAGGTGGCCAACCTCATTCAAGACATGAGCCAGAAGCTCGCCATATTCTGACAGAACACCGCAACCTGGATGGGGTCTGTGTGGACCCGGCAGGGGGGGTTTGTTTGCTGCTCCTCCCCCCAAAAATGGAGCACCAGCCCCCACTGGCATCCAATGCTTATGATGCTCAACAGGGTGCTTGAATTTTACTATCCCCTAAATCCCAAAAGGACCATGGGGGGTCAATTCATTCGTTAAATAACGGCTAATAAAAAGTGGTAACCCCTAATGAATTGACCCCCCATGTGTGTAAACATATAATAAGCAGTACTGCAGCAAAAGTTCTTAGATATGTAAATATGCTAGGGCCCGTTCACACTTGCCACATGCCAAAATGGTCCCAACCATTGTTTGCCAGCAGTAGGGCGGTGCCTTGCATTATTACATCACAAGGCATGTCAAAGTGGCATTGCTTTAACTTCTTTGTACCTCAGCAGAGCTGCGATTAAGAAACCAATGGTGACTTCTGGTGAGCTCTGATGCATTGCAGAAAAATGCAACCCACCTCAAGGCAGCACTGTGGGGTAAACAGGGCACAATAAAAAAAAACTGCAATTGCCATTGATCAAGTGCAGAGAAAAGCCAGTGCATTTTGTCTGGTGAACGGGCAAAAAAAAAAAACAAAGGTTATTAGGCTATTTCCTGTCCTGGACGAACATGTTTCGTTGACTTAAAATGGAAAATACCACGTTCGGCCACTAGGTGGAAGTCATTTCATATGGTACTTAGCACCATCTAGTGGCCAGATATGTTATTTTCCATTTTAGGTCATTAAAAAAAACATATGTACAACACAAGAAAAAAGCCAAATGAAATTTTTTGTTGCTCCATTCGGACAGAACAAATGGCAGTGGACGGTGTCAATAGTTTGGTGTGCTTTTCAAAAGCGAGATCCAAGAACACACCTCCCATTGATTTCTATAGAAAAAGCATAACAAAATGCACCTACAGCACATGTCCAAGTTTCACAAGTCAGGAATCCAAAAAACGCAACAAAAATGTATTGAAAAATGCATAAAAAACGCGCTATGCATTTTTTGCAAAATGCATACGCTGTTTTCAAGCACACCAGTGTGAAAGGGCTCTAAGGGACTCTTTAGACTTGCCGTTTTGGGCTCAACTACGCATTTTTATTGTCCAACAACCACCCCCTTAAAAAAAAATTATGTTTTTTTTTTTTAAGAATCATACTTACCTATGGTGGCTGCTGTATCTGTCCCCTGGTGCCGCTAATGCCACATACACACGATCGCAAATTCCACCAGCAAAAGTCCGATGTGAGCTTTTGGTCGGAAAATGCGACCGTGTGTATGCTCCATCGGACTTTTGCTGGCGGAATTCCTGCCAGCAAAAGACTGAGAGCAGGTTCTCAATTTTTCGTTCGGAAAAAGTTCTGATCGGAAATTCCGATCGTCTGTAGCAATTCCGACGCCCAAAATTCCTACGCATGCTCGGAAACAGTCTGACGTATGCTCGGAAGCATTGAACTTCATTTTCTCGGCTCGTCGTAGTGTTGTAGGTCACCGCGTTCTTGACGATCGAAAGTTCAGCGAACTTTTGTGTGACCGTGTGTATGCAAGCCAAGCTTGAGCGGAATTCCGTCGGAAAAAACATCTAATGCCGCGTACACACGGTCGGAATTTCCAATGGAAACAGTCCGATGGGAGCTTTTCATCGGATTTTCCGACCGTGTGTACGCCCAACGGTCTTTTTCTGTCGGAATTTCCGACGGACTTTGGATTGAGAACCTGTTCTTAATTTTTCCGACGGAAAACCTGCTCGTGTGTATGCAGCATAACACTGAGAACCAAGCGAGCAATCTAACACCGCCGAACGCTGGGTTCCCACAGCTCCCCGAGCAGAGAGCTGGTGACTGATGTCAGTCACCGGCTCTCTGCTCTGCCCCCCCCCCCTCACCGGAGCACTGGGCTGTGCAGGGGGTGGGAGTGGCCAACTCAGGCTAAGCCGGGTGCCGGTCCAGGCATGTGGGCAGGTATGTACTGGCCATCAGGACTATCGGGAGTTTCCCAGTGGGCCGATGGCTCAGTGGGCCGGTTTCAGTGACAGCGGACCGCCGCCTCCCTCCGCTCCTCTCCCCAGACACCCCCCCCCCCCCCCCCCCCCGCAGCGCTCACCTCCTCTCCCTGGCTAGTTATACAGTGCGCCTGAATACAGACATGATGCTCAGGAGTTGACACTGAGAAGCTCATCATATGATCCGCAAGGAGGTTGGCCACACACAGTTGTAACACAACCTTCCTCGGCACTCGTTCACCTGCTCTTTCCTTCCCCCGTTCTCCATCTAGATTCTCTGCAACGGCAGACAGGATGGTCCCCCGTGGGTGGCAGGCCAGGGGGTGTGGGTTTGTCATGGGAGAGACCTGTCAAAGTGGGCCAATCTGGATGAAGTCCAGGGCCAAATTTTTGTCCCAGTCCAGCCCTGCATGTGGGCAGGTCCCAACTTCACTGTCTTGCCTGAGCCTGGACCGGCTCTCTGAAGCCAGCGGGCTTCAGGCTTCCAGTGTGTTTTTGATGCATTCCGGGACGTTTTTTACCCTCTTTTTTTTTTCTTCATCTCAGTTCAGGACATGTGCATTCTGGTGCATTTCCGGTGTGTTTTCCATGCGTTTTGCTGCGTTTTTGTTGCGACATGCAACATGTTCAACTTTTGTTGACTGCACTGGAACACACTGTACTGGTGTGAACGAGGGCCGTTGAAACACATGGAAAACGCTGTGCGTGCATTTTTGATGCATATTAGAAATGCACTAGACAGCATCAGAACCAGCCCTAAAAAGGATGAAAAAAAACCTAAGGCACAAAACAAAGCAAGGCATTAAGTTGAAGTCGTAGAAAAGTCGGGAGACTTTGATATTGACCTCATTGTTCCATGGCGAAGACAGCTTTTCTTTCTGGTGACTCAGCCTACAAGGTCAGGGTCGTTCAGGAGGATATACCAGGACCAAAGTACAAAGGATAAGATAAGAAAAGCAATCACCCAACACAAGGTGCTGCAAAGCCTGGTAACATTATTGAAGGACAACGGTACACTTCTCAGTGTTAAAGGGGTGCTCTACCTTTTGCAAAAAGTTAATAAATAATAATAATGAAGAATTCATAATCAATGCACATTTACTAATCTTTACAATGGAGCCCCCTGAGCATTGCACCCATAATCAGTGCAATACACAGACTTTTCAACATTTTTCCACAGCCTCGGGTCCTTACACGGGTACAGACCTAGGCTGGAGGAAGTGCGGCTGGATTAAAAGGGGGTGGGGCTCTGGATAATCCCTTTGCTGCAGTGGAAGATGGGACAGTAGTAGTTGACACCACTGAGCAGGCGGACCACCAATATAAGGAGCCTTCTGTCCACTAACTCCAACTGTAAGGAGCATTCTTCACACTGATCACCAATGTAAGGAGCATTCTTCCCACTGATCACCAATGTAAGGAACATTCTTCCCACTGATCACCAATGTAAGGAACATTCTTCCCACTGATCACCAATGTAAGGAACATTCTTCCCACTGATCACCAATGTAAGGAACATTCTTCCCACTGATCACCAATGTAAGGAACATTCTTCCCACTGATCACCAATGTAAGGAACATTCTTCCCACTGATCACCAATGTAAGGAACATTCTTCCCACTGATCACCAATGTAAGGAACATTCTTCCCACTGATCACCAATGTAAGGAACATTCTTCCCACTGATCACCAATGTAAGGAGCATTCTTCCCACTGATCACCATGTAAGGAACATTCTTCCCACTGACCACCAATGTAAGGAACATTCTTCCTACTGATCACCAATGTAAGGAACATTCTTCCCACTGATCACCAATGTAAGGAACATTCTTCCCACTGATCACCAATGTAAGGAACATTCTTCCCACTGATCACCAATGTAAGGAACATTCTTCTCACTGATCACCAATGTAAGGAACATTCTTCCCACTGATCACCAATGTAAGGAGCATTCTTCTCACTGATCACCAATGTAAGGAACATTCTTCCCACTGATCACCAATGTAAGGAACATTCTTCCCACTGATCACCAATGTAAGGAGCATTCTTCTCACTGATCACCAATGTAAGGAACATTCTTCCCATTGATCACCAATGTAAGGGATATTCTTCCCACTGATCACCAATGTAAGGAACATTCTTCCCCCTGATCACCAATGTAAGGAACATTCTTCCCACTGATCACCAATGTAAGGAACATTCTTCCCACTGATCACCAATGTAAGGAGCATTCTTCTCACTGATCACCAATGTAAGGAACATTCTTCCCATTGATCACCAATGTAAGGGATATTCTTCCCACTGATCACCAATGTAAGGAACATTCTTCCCCCTGATCACCAATGTAAGGAGCATTCTTCCCACTGATCACCAATGTAAGGAACATTCTTCCCCCTGATCACCAATGTAAGGAACATTCTTCTCACTGATCACCAATGTAAGGAGCATTCTTCCCACTGATCACCAATGTAAGGAACATTCTTCTCACTGATCACCAATGTAAGGAGCATTCTTCTCACTGATCACCAATGTAAGGAACATTCTTCCCACTGATCACCAATGTAAGAACATTCTTCTCACTGATCACCAATGTAAGGAACATTCTTCCCACTGACCACCAATGTAAGGAACATTCTTCCCACTGATCACCAATGTAAGGAGCATTCTTCCCACTGATCACCAATGTAAGGAGCATTCTTCCCACTGATCACCAATGTAAGAACATTCTTCTCACTGATCACCAATGTAAGGAGCATTCTTCCCACTGATCACCAATGTAAGGGGCATTCTTCCCACTGATCACCAATGTAAGGGGCATTCTTCTCACTGATCACCAATGTAAGGAGCATTCTTCTCACTGATCACCAATGTAAGGAGCATTCTTCCCACTGATCACCAATGTAAGGGGCATTCTTCCCACTGATCACCAATGTAAGGGGCATTCTTCTCACTGATCACCAATGTAAGGAGCATTCTTCTCACTGATCACCAATGTAAGGAACATTCTTCCCACTGATCACCAATGTAAGGAGCATTCTTCCCACTGATCACCAATGTAAGGGGCATTCTTCCCACTGATCACCAATGTAAGGGGCATTCTTCTCACTGATCACCAATATAAGGGACATTCTTCCCACTGATCACCAATGTAAGGAACATTCTTCTCACTGATCACCAATGTAATGGACATTCTTCTCACTGACCACCAACTAATTTGGTTTTAGCAGGGGTTCCCCAAACCTGAAACTTATTTTAAGGGTTCCTGCAGAATTAAATGTTTGTGAAAAGCTGCTCTAAGCTGTGAAACCTCCACAATGATGAAGACAGGCAGAGGTCATGTGATCTAGCCCACACCCAAGCTTACAATCATGTAAAGGAAGGTGACCTGTGATAAAGTAAAATTTACTTTTTGGTTCTGCTGATAATTGTCCTACTGGATCCGTATTTCCCGGCTTAGTCCAGGAACGACAGAGTAAGCGGGAGGCGAGAAGCCACGGGGCATTGTATTCACTGGGCACAGTGCAGGACCAACAATGCACAGGGGATTTCAGTGCCAACTAGAAAGCCGTTCTCAGCCCTCCATCAGAAATATGAAGCACAACTGGAGGCTGACAGAGTCAACAGGTACGTGGATATGAATGGAGGTAAGACATGGCCATTTATTAGAGGTATTATGTAATGCACGTGAGAATTGTTGTTTTTGGTTGGAGAAACACTTTAGGCAAGTGGGGTGAGTTCAGAAATAATAATATATATTTTTCTTTCCCAGGCATAATCTATTTTTTACAATGTAACTATTCAACATAATGTATCTAATGTATCCTAGGTGTCCAATACAATGTACCCAATGTACCCAATGTACCCAATGTATCTAATGTATCCTAGATGTCCAATACAATGTATCTAATGTATCTAATGTATCCTAGGTGTCCAATACAATGTATCTAATGTATCTAATGTATCCTAGGTGTCCAATACAATGTACCCAATGTACCCAATGTATCCAATGTATCCTAGGTGTCCAATACAATGTACCCAATGTATCCAATGTATCCAATGTATCCAGGGCAAAGTACAGACCTACACAGACAGCAGAAGCCGGGGTGAGAACAATACCACATAGATCGATCACCCCAGGAACACCGTGCCCCTATCTTGCAATCATCACGTTCTGGGACACCCAGTTCCTGGCCAAGAAAAGACAACAGCAGAAATTCCTCATCTCCTGTATTGTCATGTAATACCCTCGTCTTAAAGGGAAAACGCTGCTTTTAAGCCATGTTGCCATAGTCTCCCATTACAGTTTCCAAAATAAGTTTATTGAAAATGGTGATCGGGTGGAAATTGGATCCAGAATCCCAGCACAGCAGGGCAAGAGGACTAAGCATCTCCTCCGATGTTTTCCAAAGTAATTTTACTACAACAGAACAATACAGCAGTGCAGAGCATGTCAGGAGAAGAGAGTTATAGCGGAAGGTGCAGAGTCCTCCAGCAGTGCAGAATATTTCAGGTGAGAAGAGGTAGAAGAAGGAGCAGAGTCCTCCAGCAGAGTAGAGTATTTCCGGAGAGGAGAGTTAGATAGAGGAAGGAGCAGAGTTCTCCAGCAGAGCAGAGCATTTTAGGAGAGTAGCTTTAGATAGAGGAAGGAGTAGAGTCCTCCAGCAGTGCGGAATATTTCAGGTGAGAAGAGGTAGAAGAAGGAGCAGAGTCCTCCAGCAGAATAGGGTATTTCCGGAGAGGAGAGTAATGCCGCGTACACACGAGAGGACTTTTCGACAGCAAAAGTCTGACAGAACGAATCCGTCGGACAATTCGATGTGTGGGCTCCATCGGACTTTTGCTGTCGAATAATCCGACAGACTTTAGAAATAGAACATGTCTTAAATTTTCCCGTCGGAACTCCGCTGGACCCAGTTCCTATCGAAAAATCCGCTCGTCTGTGTGCTAGTCCGACGGACAAACGACGACGCTAGGGCAGCTATTGGCTGCTGGCTACGAACTTCCTTATTCTAGTCCGGTCGTACGTCATCACGCTCAAATCCGTCAGAATTTAGTGTGACTGTGTGTGGCCAAGTCCGTTCATTCGAAAAGTACGTCAGAAGTCCGTCGAAAGTCTGTCGGACCTAGTCCGTTGAAAAGTCCGCTCGTGTGTACGCGGCATTAGATAGAGGAAGGAGCAGAGTCCTCCAGCAGAGCAGAGCATTTTAGGAGAGGAGCGTTAGATAGAAGAAGGAGAAGAGTCCTCCAGCAGTGCAGAGTATTTTAGGAGAGGAGCGTTAGATAGAAGAAGGAGAAGAGTCCTCCAGCAGTGCAGAGTATTTCAAGAGAGGAGAGGTAGAAGAAGGAGCAAAGTCCTTTAGCAGAGCAGAGTATTTCAGGAGAGGAGAGTTAGATAGAGAAAGGAGCAGAGTCCTCCACCAGAGCAGAGTATTCTAGGAGAAGAGCATTAAATAGAAGAAGGAGCAGAGTCCTCCAGCAGAGCAGAGCATTTTAGGAGAGGAGCATTAGATAGAAGAAGGAGCAGAGTCCTTTAGCAGAGCAGAGTATTTCAGGAGAGTTAGATAGAGAAAGGAGCAGAGTCCTCCACCAGAGCAGAGTATTTTAGGAGAGGCGCGTTAGATAGAAGAAGGAGCAGAGTCCTCCAGCAGAGCAGAGCATTTTAGGAGAGGAGCATTAGATAGAAGAAGGAGCAGAGTCCTCTAGCAGTGCAGAGTATTTCAAGAGAGGAGAGGTAGAAGAAGGAGCAGAGTCCTTTAGCAGAGCAGAGTATTTCAGGAGAGTTACATAGAGAAAGGAGCAGAGACCTCCACCAGAGCAGAGTATTTTAGGAGAGGAGCTTTAGATAGAAGAAGGAGCAGAGTCCTCCACCAGAGCAGAGTATTTAAGGAGAGGAGCTTTAGATAGAGGAAGGAGCAGAGTCCTCCAGCAGAGTAGAGAATTTCAGGAGAGGAGAGTTAGATAGAGGAAGGAGCAGAGTCCTCCAGCAGAGTAGAGTTAGATAGAGGAAGGAGCAGAGTCCTCCACCAGAGCAGAGTATTTTAGGAGAGGAGCTTTAGATAGAGGAAGGAGCAGAGTCCTCCACCAGAGCAGAGTATTTTAGGAGAGGAGCTTTAGATAGAGGAAGGAGCAGAGTCCTCCACCAGAGCAGAGTATTTTAGGAGAGGAGCTTTAGATAGAGGAAGGAGCAGAGTCCTCCAGCAGTGCAGAGTATTTCAGGAGAGGAGCTTTAGATAGAGGAAGGAGCAGAGTCCTCCAGCAGTGCAGAGTATTTCAGGAGAGGAGCTTTAGATAGAGGAAGGAGCAGAGTCCTCCAGCAGTGCAGAGTATTTTAGGAGAGGAGAGTTAGGTGATCCAAGAAACAAACCTTGTGTGAGATTGGTGTACTCATTTCAATATTAACATGTGTATGCTCCCTGGTAACGGAAGAACATTTTTTTGTCTCTCACCTTCCTCTTGTGTCGGTGGATGTCTCCTATGGAGTTGGCGAGACTGTTGGGCCCCAGTAACATCCGGGTGCTGCGGGGCCACTCAGCGCTGACCAGGTGGTGCTCCCCCATCAGAATCTTCCGGACACTTTCAGCCCCCGTCACCCTAATCAGGGGGCGGCCCAGCAAGTGAGTCTTGAAGACGTTTCCATATTTCTCTCTCCGAGAAGACTGGAAATTTGAGCCCTGCCAAAGAAGAAGAAGAAATCAATGGAAAACCGAGAGGGGAAGACAAAGGGGGAAAAAAACGATTTGGAGGAAACTTAGCACTGATCCCATTACCCAGCATGCACTTGGTCTGCACTCAGGTAGCCCCTGAGCACTTGACTGCCAAAAGCTGCTAATCGGTCCTGAAAACTCTCAAGTCTATGTAACATTTTTATATGTTGTATGTTGTATACTGTTGATCCTTATTACCTATTATTACCTATATTGTTCTAATACTTATACAACCTTTTATCCAAGACATTCTTTAAGGATGAATTCTAAGCCACAAATCGGCGCTACTCATGAAGTCATCGCACATATATGGGCAACGTGTTCTGCCCCACTCTCATGTGTATTTTTGTTTTGTATTAAACTGCATAAGGGCAAGGTCTTAATGCACGGGCACCCCTGGGCACTGTCCATACCTGCCAGCTGTCGCGGATTTGCCGGGACAGTCATGCTTTTTACTAAACTGTCCTGGGATGGCTGTGTCCCGGGAACCTGTACTGTGCCCTCCTGATACCAGTATTGTGCCCTCCTGATCCCCCCTGTACCCTCTTGACCCCCCCCCACTCTGTACTTTGCCCTTCAGCTTTCCTCCTGTACTGTGCCCTCCTGATCCCCCCCTGTACCCTCTTGACCCCCCCTCTGTACTTTGCCCTTCAGCTTTCCTCCTGTACTTTGCCCTCCTGATCCCCCCTTTACCCTCTTGACCCCCCCTCCGTACTTTGCCCTTCAGCGTTCCTCCTGTACTGTGTCCTCCTAAACCCCCCTGTACCCTCTTGACCCTCCCCCTCCGTACTTTGCCCTTCAGCTTTCCTCCTGTACTGTGCCCTCCTGATCCCCCCTGTACCCTCTTGACCCCCCCCCCCCCTCCGTATTTTGCCCTTCAGCCTTCCTCCTGTACTGTGCGCTCCTGATCCCCCCCTGTACCCTCTTGACCCCCCCTCTGTACTTTGCCCTTCAGCTTTCCTCCTGTACTTTGCCCTCCTGATCCCCCCTTTACCCTCTTGACCCCCCCTCCGTACTTTGCACTTCAGCGTTCCTCCTGTACTGTGCCCTCCTGATCCCCCATGTACCCTCTTGACCCCCCTCCCTCTGTACTTTGCCCTTCAGCTTTCCTCCTGTACTGTGCCCTTATTTATTAACATTGATTTTTATTAAAAGTACTAATGAATATATGTTTAATTCTATCAGCTATTTATACTTTAGGTTTTGAGAGTAGGTGCATACATTTGGGCGGGCTGGTAGGGGTCCCAGTGCATTACTTTGCCCAGGGGCCCAGGATGCTATTAAGATTGCCCTGCATAATGTTATCATTTTTTTTAATAGAATTCTGACATCTAGTGGCAGCTTTGGGCAACTACAACTTGTTTACTAATATGATTTTGGTATTTTCCTCTCCCTCCCTCCCTTACATGTTATGCTGCTCTGTGCAATTGTTTTACGCAGAGCAGACCCCAATCCTCCTTTTCTTGGGTCCCCTGCCGGCAATCCTAGCTGCTCCCCTCAAATCGCTTGCTGCGGAGGCACTTTTGGGGGCTCCCTCCTGAGCCACGCTCTGTGTGTCCAGTGACACACAAAGCATGGCTCGGCCCTACCCCACTGCTCCCTCCTTACTGGCTGTGATTGACAGCTGTGGAAACCAATGGCTCCTGCTGCTGTTTTTGAGCCTATGAGGAGGGAGAGAGACACCGCTCTCATGCACACCGCTGAATCGAGATTGGGCACAGGTATGTATTATATATTAAAGTGGGGTGCCCCCTAAAAAAAAAAAAAAAAAGTCAGCAGCTGCAGTATTTGTAGCTGCTGACTTTTAATAATCGGACACTTACCTGTCCCAGGGTCCAGTGATGCGGGGGAACGAAGCCCCCCCCCCTCGTTCCCCGCTCCGCTCGTGGCGTCGGCATTCTTACTGTGGGCACCCACTGCGCATGCGCGAACAGCGACGCGCGCCGTGATACGCCGCGCAGTCATCTGGGACCTGTCACGTGTCCCAGATGACTGACTGCGCCGAGGGGAAGTGATGTCAGTGCCCGGGCACTGAAGGAGGCAGACTACGAGGGACCCCCTAGCAACAGGCATTTAGAGGTGAGTAAAATTTTTTTTTTTCCAATTATTTCTTTTTACAATTTTTTTTGAATTTTAAGCTAATTTTTTATTTTTGGGTGGAAACACCACTTTAAGGTAAAAAAACTTTTAGAACCACTTTAAGGCCGGCCATACACAGAGCAAATTTAATTCCTGCCTTCCCTGTGTATCCATCACTCTCAATGCCATCATGGGCCCCCCCCCCCCCTCAGTTTCCGGGCAGTGTGGGCTCAAGGAGCAGCTTCTTTGGGGAACGTGCAGGGCCCCCCCATGCAGTTGTGCCCTCTCATCAGGGGCGTGGCTAGGTCTACAAAAGATCTGGGGCTAGAGCCCCTAGCAGCGTAGTAAAGAAAGTCATACGCTTGGGCGGGCATACACATAGTATACAGTAATATACGCGTGTGTGTATATATATATATATATATATATATATATCCCCAGAGAGGCCCCCACTTACGTCAGGGTCCCCAGAGAGCCCTCCGTTACATCAGGGTCCCCAGAGAGCCCCCTCTTACATCAGGGTCCCCATAGAGCCTCCGCTTTACATCAGAGTCCCCATAGAGCCCCCCACTTACATCAGGGTCCCCAAAGAGCCTCCGCTTTACATCAGAGTCCCCAGAGAGTCCCCCTTACATCAGGGTCCCCAGAGAGCCTCCCCCTTACATCAGGGTCCCCAGAGAGCCTCCGCTTTACATCAGAGTCCCCAGAGTGCCCTCCCTTACATCAGGGTCCCCAGAGAGCCCTCCCTTACATCAGGGTCCCCAGAGAGCCCTCCCTTACATCAGGGTCCCCAGAGAGCCCTCCCTTACATCAGGGTCCCCAGAGAGCCCCCCTTACATCAGGGTCCCCAGAGAGCCCTCCCTTACATCAGAGTCCCCAGAGAGCCCCACACTTACATCAGGGTCCCCAGAGAGCCCCCCACTTACATCAGAGTCCCCAGAGAGCCCCCCACTTACATCAGGGTCCCCAGAGAGCCCCCCACTTACATCAGGGTCCCCAGAGAGCCTCCCCTCCCCTTGGGGACCCCTGCAGAGACTTGGGCTATGGGCATCAGATTCGGGGCTATAGCCCCAAAAGCCACCCCCTAGCGACGCCACTGCCTCTCATTAAGATGGCCCTGATGGTGCCAAGTCAGCAGGTGACCATACTGCCCGCACAGATTGGATCTAAGGAGGTATGTCAAAACATAACGCAGCATTTGCAACTGCACACAACGTTTAGTAAGTCCTGATCCCTCTTTGAAGAATGGGGACATCGGAATTTTGCAAAATGTCGTGGAAGTTTACTTGATAGGGAAACCAAAGAAAAAAAAAAACTTGATGCAAGTCCAGCTGAAAAGTAGGGAATGTTCATTGAGTCAGCTCTCTAGCAACATTCCCCATGAATAAACACTTCTATCGACGCACCAGTGGGACAATTATGGAGGAGTGAGGGACGGGGGGACGGGGGATCTAGGGGCCAGAACGGGGACAAAGGGCCAGGGGAAGGACAGGGGGGGAGCTGTGTTCCCCTACACACAGTCACCTCCGCCCTCACCTCTCCTGCTCCGTAGAACACACAAGCCGCCACTTCTTGCTGGGAATCTGCATTAAACATCACGACAGCGAGGAGCGCAGCACAAGGACTTATTGTATCCCCGGCCGCTGCACCGTGTATAATTTGTGAGGCCCCCCCCCCCCCCCCCCTTCGGCCCCCCGGCTCTGTACAAGCCAACACTCTCAGATGTAAATAAGATTAACAAGCGCAAATATGATTTTATGCTGAACGTTCAATGATTTCCATAGAGCTCCCATACCCCCCCCTTTCCCCCAGGGACAGCGGCCCTTTTTTAAAGGACAAAAAAACACTCCTAGGTGTCTCCAGTTCGTTCTGAAGGAAGGGTTGGCGTCCAAAGCTTCGGTGTCCCTCACTGCAGAGGTCTATGAACAAGGGCGCGATAGTTCTGGGGTGGCCTTTAGAGGGAGCTGTAGACCTGTCTGATGGCAGACTCGCCCCGGGGTCACCAAGTGATGGTTTTAGCTCCATGCAAGACATGACATGACATCTTTGGGTTAAAGGTCTTGACTGCTTCCAGGCGAAGCCTCCTCACACCACTTATAACTCAGGTAGGTTGGTGTTAGTGGATGCTGACATCCACCCATCAAGGCAGTGGTGTGTTTTGGTTTTGTGCTGCCCTAGCAGGACTTTGGGTACCCCCCACATGTAAATTTGCCCCACCCCAGCCGCAGTATACCGTTCTTGTCTCAGGGTCAGATGAGGATGCTGCAGCCATTCAATGTGAACAGCAGGGGCTTCCTCATCGGACCCTGAGACATGATTTGTTCAAGCGCCACATATGTGGTCAATGGGGCAGAGGATGGGGTCAGCAGGGTATAGGACGGGGTCAGCGGAATATAGGACGGGTCAGCAGGGTATAGGACGGGGTCAGCAGGGTATAGGACGGGGTCAGCAGGGTATAGGACGGGGTCAGCAGGGTATAGGACGGGGTCAGCAGGGTATAGGACGGGGTCAGCAGGGTATAGGACGGGGTCAGCAGGGTATAGGACGGGGTCAGCAGGGTATAGGACGGGGTCAGCAGGGTATAGGACGGGGTCAGCAGGGTATAGGACGGGGTCAGCAGGGTATATGACGGGGTCAGCAGGGTATATGACGGGGTCAGCAGGGTATATGATGGGGTCAGCAGGGTATAGGATGGGGTCAGCAGGGTATAGGACGGGGTCAGCAGGCTATAGGACATGAGTAAGTAGGGCAGAGCATAGGGTCAGTGGGGCAGGGGGTGGGTCAGCAGGGCAGAGGATATGAGTCAGTAGGGCAGAGCATGGGGTCAGTGGGGCAGGGGATAGGTCAGCGGGGAAGGGGGTGGGGTCAGCAGGGCAGAGGATATGAGTCAGTAGGGCAGAGCATGGGGTCAGTGGGGCAGGGGATAGGTCAGCGGGGAAGGGGGTGGGGTCAGCAGGGCAGAGGATATGAGTCAGTAGGGCAGAGCATGGGGTCAATAGGGAAGGGGATGGGGTCAGCAGGGCAGAGGACAGGGTCAGTAGGGCAGAGCATGTGGTTAATCGGGCAGAGGATGGGGTCAGCGGGGCAAAGAATGGAATCAGTAGGGCAGAGGATGGGGTCAGCAGGGTAAAGGACAGGGGTCACTAGGACAGAGAATGGGGTCAGCAGGGCACAGGATTAGTCAGCAGGGCAGAGGACAGGGTCAGTAGGGCATGCCATGTGGTCAATGGGGCAGAGGATGGGGTAAGCGGGATATAGGATGGGGTCAGCAGGGTATAGGACATGAGTAAGTAGGGCAGAGCATAGGGTCAGTGGGGCAGGGGATGGGGTCAGCAGGGCAGAGTATATGAGTCAGTAGGGCAGATCATGGGGTCAGTGGGGCATGGGATGGGGTCGGTGGGGAAGGGGATGGGGTCAGCAGGGCAGAGCATGTGGTCAATCGGGCAGAGGATGGGGTCAGCAGGGCAAAGATCAGAATCGGTAGGGCAGAGGTTGGGGTCAGCAGGGTACAGGACAGGGGTCAGTAGAGCAGAGAATGGGGTCAGTGGGGCAGGGGATGGGGTCAGCAGGGCACAGGATTGGTAAGCAGGGCAGAAGACAGGGTCTGTAGGGCATGCCATGTGGTCAATGGGGCAGAGGATGGGGTCAGCGAGGCATAGGACGAGGCCAGCAGGTCAGAGGATGGGGTCAGCAGGGTATTGGACAGATGTCAGTAGGGCAAAAGAGGGGGTCATTAGTGCAGGGGATAGGGTCAGCAGGGCAGAGGATATGAGTCAGTAGGGCAGAGCATGGGGTCAGTGGGGCAGGGGATGGGGTCAGTAGGGCAGAGCATGTGCTCAATAGGGCAGAGGATGGGGTCAGTGGATGGGGTCAGTAGGGCAGAGCATGTGCTCAATAGGGCAGAGGATGGGGTCAGCGGAGCACAGGAAAGGGGTCAGTAGGGCAGAGAATGGGATCAGTGGGGCAGGGGATGGGGTCAGCAGGGCACAGGATTGGTCAGTAGAGCAGAGCATGTGGTCAATGGGGCAGAGGATGGGTTCAGTGAGGCATAAGACGAGGTCAGCAGGGCAAGGATGGGGTCAGCAGGGTATTGGACAGATGTCAGTAGGGCAAAGGATGGAGACATTAGTGCAGGGGATGGGGTCATCAGGGCATTTTCATATTTGCATAATCAATCCCAAGATCCAGCCCACTGCATGCATCAGGAAGCTATGTACAGCACCCTGCTAGACCCTACCACCAGCCATGATCTGCCTACATTGCATAGAGACGCACAGAGACCCAGTGATGACATCTCTGGGTCTAACATTAGGCATGTCATGAAAATTAAAAGGTTTTCTTTAATAATATCATTAGCATGTTGATGAGGAAGGAAAACAGGAACAAGGAAAGGCAAAAAAGAAATAGAATAAAGTAAAAACTAATAGATCTTGTAATTGTTCAGCAGATGAGTTTGAAGCTTTAGAAGAGAACTCTGGGCTGGAGAATAGAAGCAAACATTTGGCTTCTAACGCTACCAAGGAGGCACTGTGAGAATTTACAGAAACTTACGTTTTATACACACTATAATACCAAAAGTATTGGGACGCCTGCCTTTACACACACATGAACTTTAATGGCATCCCAGTCTTAGTCTGTAGGGTTTAATATTGAGTTGGCCCACTCTTTGCAGCTATAACAGCTTCAACTCTTCTGGGAAGGCCGTCCACAAGGTTTAGGAGGTGTCTATGGGAATGTTTGACCATTCTTCCAGAAGCACATTTGTGAGGTCAGGCACTGATTTTAAGGAAAACTGGCAGTAAAGCCTTTCCGACTTCATAGCCGGGTTTCCTACTGCGCATGCATGAGCCACACTTCGTGAATAGACCTGCAATCTTCTGGCATCTGTGTGTGTCCCTAAAGGCTGCGAGGGGTAGGAGGAGGGGCTAAACAGCCTCATAGATTGCCGCAGCGATCTGACCCGGAAATGGGAGTGGGTACCTGTCAAAACCAGGTACCCGCTCCCCCCTCCCCCAAAAAAATCTACAAATACAGGGGGTCCCCGACTTCCGAACGCCCGACCTACGAACAACCCCTACTTACGAACCGGGCGCTGCGAGGACCCTCTGCCGTTCTGCGGGGACCCTCTGCCGTTCTGTGGGGGCCCTCTGCCGTTCTGCGGGGACATCGGCCGTTCTGCGCATGAGGGCAGACGAAGCCACGGAAAATGACGGAAATGTCCGTAATTTGCCGCGCATGCGCAGAGCGGCATTCAACGGAACAGCGAAATGTCCGTAATTTGCCGCGCATGCGCAGAGCGGCATTCAACGGAACAGAGAAATGTCCGTAATTTGCCGCGCATGCGCAGAGCGGCATTCAACGGAACAGCGAAATGTCCGTAATTTGCCGCGCATGCGCAGAGCGGCATTCGACGGAACATCGTAAATGTCCGTAATAGTCGTTCTGAGCATTCGCGGCCGACTTACCAACATTTCCGATTTGCAAACAGGAGGACAGTCCCTAACGGGTTCGTAACCCGGGGACCCCCTGTATAGCAGTTGGGGTGGAGATGCCAACAAGCGGAACTGCCCCTTTTGGGTGACGTTTTGAGATGCAACTTTTGAGAATTTACATTGCAGTCTATGGCACTCAAATCGCATTAAAGTAGCGCAGGAAACCTTTTCTAAAGTTCCCGCGACTTTAAGTCGCATTGAACTTGAACGGCTTCCATTGAAACTAAAGGGCTGCGACTTGTAGTGCGACTTTATTGTGTCCGAAGTCGCACAACAAGTCGCACAAGTGTGAATGGAGCCTAAAGCAAAGAAAATCTACAGAGCAGTCTTCCTGCGTGCGCTGCTCGCCGTACGGCGCAGAATATTGACATATTTAATTCTAGAATAAGACTGGAATGGAATAGGATTTCGGCAGCCTGAGTAGGATTCCTGCAGAAGTGTTTCATTAGTGTCATAATATTTTTAGGAGAGGGATGACATCCTTGCTAATAACGGAGAGTTGGCAGAGGCGCCGGTACCCGGCGATGGCCCCCGTGTGCGATCTGCCAACTGGCCCCAGGCAGATACAGGCAGGTCGGTGTTAGGGCTGGGGAGGCTTGGCCGCGTAGGGGGGGGGAACTCGGCTCTGAGAAAGAGAAAGTGTCTGGCTCTGCAGACTGGCAGGCGGAATAGTGAAAGGTGCATTGTTTTGGGGGTGGGGTTGGGGGGGTCACAGACGGAGCTACAGTCAGGGTGTGAAAGGTCACAGAGGAGCAAAATCGGCGTGATTACAAGTTTTCCCTACGAAGAGTAGGCTGAATGTCCTGGGAACTCCGCCGCTGTCTGACGCTTCGCACAGGCTTCGCGTATGGGCAAGGCGAGACTTAAAGGGCATTGTGAGACGTGAAATGATGGAATTTGTTCCTCTGCGGCGGCTCGGGCTACATGGCCCGACCCAGCACATGGCATTCACTGTGTCATTAAACACACAAACACGCCGAGACAGAGTGAAAACATCTTAAAGTTCAACCAGATTTGCGCAAGGTCTGCCCCCCCCCCCCCCCCCCCCCCAGCGAAAATGCGAAAGTGTAAAATACTAAGTCTTTCCTGTGTTTTCTTCCTATCGCTATTTCCTAATATTGATGTCTGAAAATTCCAATGCAGCAATTTGGAGATTGGATTAAAAATTTGGCGCAACGTAAAAACTTTTAGGTGCTTTGCCAATGCTTATTGGCACCGCACTGCTAGGTTCTTCAATCACTAATGCCGCGTACGCGCGGTCGGAAAATCCGTTGAAAAGCTCCCATCAAACTGTTTCCATCGGAAATTCCGACCGTGTGTACGCGGCATTACAGATTGTACTCTTTTCCATAATTTTTACCCCAGTGGAACCCCAGGGCAAATATTTCGATTTTGGGGAACCCCTGCTAAAAATAATGAATTGGGGGCCAGTAGGAAGAATGCCCGTTACATTGTTGGCCAGCAGAAAGAACGAAAACCCTTATGCCGCGTACACACGACTGGACTTTCCGTCAGAAAAGGTCCGATGGACTTTCGACGGAGTTACGACGGACTTCCGAACAAACGGACGGACTAAAGTCTGTTCGAAAGTCCGTTGGTTTTGAGCGTGATGACGTACGATGTGACTGGAAAAGGAAGTTCAATAGCCAGTAGCCTATAGCTGCCCTATAGCAACCTCTGCAGGAACCTTAGGGTTCCACAGAACTCTGGTTGTCTCTCCATGGCAGTCTTTCACAACATTTTTACCCCAGTGGAACCCTTGAGGTAATTTTTAGGTCTTGGAGAACCCATTATAAAAATAACAAACTGGGGTCATTGCGAAGTATCCCTGCAGGAAGAATGAAACCCTTACAGACAGCTAAGAAAGATATTGTCACTTGCTTTGCCAGTTGGCATTGGACCTAGAGTTATGCAAGTAGCATTCTACCACAGCTCAAGGAACCTCTAGCAACCTCTGGAGGAACCCTAGGGTTCCTCTACGTTGTAAGCTAGTTTTTCTCAACTAAGGTGCCGTTGGGTTAACCCGGAGTCCCGTGAGCACAAGAACAAGTTTGCCTTGTATCAGAAATGGATGAGAGGACTCTGTGATCCAGGGAAGAACTCAAAGGGTTCCTTGAGCTATGGCTTCCAATAGACCCCCCAGAAAACCAGGGTTCCATAGAACTCTGGTTGTCTCTCCATGGCAGTTTTTCTTAACACTTTTACCCCGAGTGGAACCCTTAAGATAATTTTTAGGTCTTGGGGAACCCCTGCTAAAAATAATGAATTGGGGTCAGTAGGAAGAATGCCCGTTACATTGTTGGCCAGCAGGTAGAACTAAACCCTTACAGACAGCTAAAAAAGATCATTGGAGTCATGCTGCCAATTGCTCTGCCAGTTGGCATTGGGCCCAGAGTTATGCAAGCAGCATTGAATGGGAAGTCAAACTGCCACAACTCAAGGAGTCACCCAGCAACCTCTGGAGGAACCCTAGGGTTGCTCTATGGTGTAAGCCAGTGTTTCTCAACTAAGGTGCTGTTGGGTCAGCCCAGAGTCCCATGAGCACAAGACAAGAGCACAAGAGGGGGTTCCTTGAGTTATGGCTTCCAATGGAACCCCCTAGCAAACACTGGAGGAACCCTAAGGTTCTATGGCTCTCTGGTTGAGAGTTCCTAGGTGCTGTCTAAGGCCGTTCAACAATGCAACCAACAAGTTTCTAACTAACAAGAGCTTGCAAGAGGGCAAGTGTTAGGGTAGGAGAAAAGAGTCTTCTGTCAAAGCAGTTGTCTCCTTTATAGCTGCGTTGTTGGAAAGCCATTGAGCAGGGGCGTGGCTAGGTCTACAAAAGATCTGGAGCTAGAGCCCATAGCAGCGTAGTAAAGAAAGTCATACACTTGGGAAGGCATACACATGTATATACAGTAATATACGTGTGTGTGTGTGTATATATCCCCAGAGAGACCCCCTTACATCAGGGTCTCCAGAGAGCCACCCTTACATCGGGGTCCCCAGAGAGCCTCCTCCTTACATCAGGGTCCCCAGAGAGCATCCCCCTTGCATCAGGGTCCCCAGAGAGCCCCCCCACTAACAGTAGGGTCCACAGAGAGTCCCCCTTACATTAGGGTCCCCAGAGAGCCTCCCCCTTAAATCAGGGTCCCCAGAGAGCCTCTCCCTCAAAATCAGGGTCCCCAGAGAGCCTTCCCCTTACATCAGGGTCCCCAGAGAGCCTCCCACTTACATCAGGGTCCCCAGAGAGCCCCCCTTACATCTGGGTCTCCAGAGAGCCTCCTCCTTACATCAGGGTCCCCAGAGAGCCTTCCCCTTACATCAGGGTCCTCAGAGAGCCCCCCTTACATCGGGGTCCCCAGAGAGCCTTCCCCTTAAATCAGGGTCCCCAGAGAGCCTCTCCCGTAAAATCAGGGTCCCCAGAGAGCCTTCCCCTTACATCAGGGTCCCCAGAGAGCCTCTCCCGTAAAATCAGGGTCCCCAGAGAGCCTTCCCTCCCCATGGGGACCCCTGCAGAGACTCGGGGCTATGGGCCCCAGATTCGGGGCTATAGCCCCAAAAGCCACCCCCTAGCGACGCCACTGGCATTGAGGAAGGAGAGATGGAGGAATGTCCTGTGCGACCTTACAGTTAGTCTTAGACAGCACATGGGAAGATGGGAAGAAGGACTAACCACCAGGTTTCAAAACCATCTGAATCAACAACTCGGAATGCAGTTTAAAAAAAAAGAGGCCTCACTTCCAATTGTCTCAATGTGTTCTGTTCCCCAGGGTAACATGTAATGCCGCGTACACACGGTCGGAAATTCTCGTCGGAAAAAGCTCTCATGGTTTTCCCGTCAGAATTCCAACGGAATTTCACTCAAACTGTCTTGCCTACACACGGTCACATCAAATTCCGACGGTCTGTAACACAGCGACATAAAACACGTTCGACAGCACTATAAAAGGGAAGTTTAATGCTTCCAAACATGCGTCGAATTGTTTCCTAGCATGCGTCGGAATTTTGTGTGTCGGAATTGCATACACACGATCGGAAAATCTTAGAAAGGTTTTCCGTCGGAAAAATTAAGAACAGGTTCTCAATCCAAAGTCCGTTGGAAATTCCGACAGAAAAAGACCGTTGGGCATACACGCAGTCGGAAAATCCATTCAATCCAACCAATTCTCAATTTTAAAAAATCGGATTTTCCGATCGTGTGTATGCGATTCCGACACGCAAAATTCCGACGCATGCTCGGAAACAATTCGACGCATGCTCAGAAGCATTAAACTTCCCTTTTATAGTGCCGTCGAACGCGTTTTATGCCGCTGTGTTACTGACCGTCGGAATTTGGTGTGACCGTGTGTAGGCAAGACAGTTTGAGCGAAATTCCGTCGGAATTCCGACGGGAAAACCATCAGAGCTTTTTCCGACGAGAATTTCCGACCGTGTGTACGCGGCATTAGTCTAGCTGTGAGGTCAGACAAGAAACCCCTCTTCCTTTCTTCCTTCTTTTGTGCGACAACGCAGTTACCAAAGAGAAAGCTGCTTAGGCAGATGATAGGATTAGCATAAAAACCAGGCAACACGCATTTTCAGAAAGAGGTCAGCAAAAGCAGCTTGCAGATTTCTCCTACAGCATTTTTTTTTTTTTTGGAATTTCGTTCGTGGAATTATTGCGTTTGTGTTTTTTTTTTTTTTTTTCATTTTAACAGTTCTGTCGTTTAACTGTAAAAAAAAAAAAAAAAAAGAGAGCGGTTGAAACGGACTGCAAGTTGCGCGGTTCTGCCCTTCCATTCTCTGCGCCGCAGCTCTACACCGAGCATGAGCCTATAAAAACAAATACCCGTTAATATAATAAATACCTACGTAATCTAAACAGCTCCGTGGCATGCAGAAAAAAAAAAAATTACTCCAGAGTCCCGAGGCAAACAGACCTGCGGTTGTGAATTCTCAAAGTTCAGGTGACTGAGTTTCTGATCTACGCAAATATAATTAAAGTAGTTTTTTGTGCCATTAATAAAGAGATATTTGTCCAACATTTCCACTGCAGTACAAAGACCACCTTTATGTGGTAGGATTTTCGACCCGAGTCCAATTTACACAACGTTTTGTATTTTTAGCCTTGAACTGTTTTTGGATGGAGCCTGTGGAAAATGGAATACCCTTTCTGGTACCTCGGTTATATAAAAAAAAAAAAAAAAAAAAAATAGCAATGGATAGATTTTACTTTAAAATAAAAATAATACTTTTTTTTTTTTGTTGTCGAATGTTATTTTCTTAATTTTTAACGGAGGATTTGCGTTAACCCTCTGGATATAACAGATTATGTGGTCGCTATAAAATATTTCACACTCCGGAGAAAATCCTGTGCGAAATTTAGAGACGGCCGCGTTCGGGTGCAGGCGGGGGGAATAGTCATTCAAAAATTATATTCAAAAATGTGTCAATTTAAATAGCATCAGGGGCAGAAAAAAAAGATCTACGCATTTTTTTTTATTCCCCCCCCCCCCCCCCAGATGGGAAGGTGCGGCGTCATCTGGGTGGAATAGCCATTGCAAAAATTCTATTCAAAAATGTGTCCGTTTAAATAGTATCGGGGGGGGGGGAAGCCCTACAGATTTAAAAAAAAAAAAATTGCAACATGGTGAAAAAACAAAACAAAAACAATAAGCAAAAGTTAAAGAATGAAGCATTCTAGGCTTTGTTTTACTGAGATTTATTAATTTAATTAATTATTATCATTTAATTAATTCATTTCTAATATTATCTTGAAGCAAATCAAAAAAATAAAATAAATTGATGAAAAACTCAATTTATTTTTTTGATATTTTGTTATCCCCCTCCCCCCCCCCCCTAGATGGGAAGGTGCAGCGCCATCTGGGTGGAATAGCCATTTCAAAAATTCTGTTCAAAAATTTGTCAGTTTAAATAGTATCGGGGGGAAGCCCTACAGATTAAAAAAAATAAATAAAATTGCAACATGGTGAAAGAAAAAAAACAATAAGCAAAAGTTAAAGAATAAAGCCTTCTAGGCTTTGTTTTACTAAAATGAATTGATTTAATTAATTATTTTCATTTAATTAATTCATTTCTAATATTATCTTGAAGCAAATAAAAAAAAAAAAAATTGACGAAAAATTAGTTTTTTTTCCTGATGTTTTGTTATCCCCCCCCCCCCCCCCCCCCCCTAGATGGGAACGTGCGGCGCCATCTGGGTGGAATAGCCATTTCAAAAATTCTATTAAAAAATTTGTCAGTTTAAATAGCATCGGCAGGAAGCCCTACAGATTTTAAAAAATAAAAAATTGCAACATGGAGAAAGAAAAAAACAAAAACAATAAGCAAAAGGTAAAGAATAAAGCACATTCTAGAATAAAGCATTGTAGGCTTTGTTTTACTAAAAATAATTGATTTAATTAATTATTTTCATTTAATTAATTAATTTCTAATATTATCTTGCAGCAAATAAAAATAAAAAATTGATGAAAAGTTAGATTTTTTTTTTCTGATGTTTTGTTATCCCCCCCCCCCCCCCCTAGATGGGAAGGTGCCGCGCCATCTGGGTGGAATAGCCATTTAAAAAATTCTATTCAAAAATTTGTCAGTTTAAATAGTATCGGGGGGGGGGGGGGGGGAGCCCTAAAGATTTAAAAAAAAATAATAAAAAATTGCAACATGGAGAAAGAAAAAAACAAAAACAATAAGCAAAAGGTAAAGAATAAAGCACATTATAGACTTTGTTTTACTGAAATTAATTGATTTAATTATTTTCATTTAATTAATTAATGAATTAATTTCTAATATTATCTTGAAGCAAATAAAAAAAAAAATGTTTCTGATGTTTTGTTATCCCCCCTAGATGGGAAGGTGCAGCTCCATCTGGGTGGAATAGCCATTTTGAAAAAAATTATTTAAAAATGTGTCCGTTTAAATAGTATCGGGGGGGAAGCCCTACAGATTTAAAAAAAAAAAAAAAAATTGCAACACAGAGAAAGAAAAAAACAATAAGCAAAATTTTAAGAATAAAGCACATTCTAGACTTTGTTTTACTGAAATTAATTGCATCGGGGGGAAGCTTACAGATTATAAAAAAAAAAAAAAATTGCAACATGGAGAAAGAAAAAAACAATAAGCAAACAAAAGTTAAAGAATAAAGCACATTCTAGACTTTGTTTTACTGAAATTAATTGCTTTAATTAATTATTTTAATTTAATTAATTAATTTCTAATTTTATCTTGAAGCAAATAAAAAAGGAAAAAAAATTGATAAAAAATTGTATTTATTTTTTCTGATGTTTTGTTCACAGGTGCCCACATTTTCCAATACCATTTACTGTGGGACGGAAATTCTGACCCCTGCTGGCTAAAATGCTTACTACAACTCTATCTAAAAAAATGTTGGCCTACTTGTGCATAAAAAATAAAAATACTGCCATTGCTGATCTCCTTCGGACAATGCTAGTTGCCTGGCCAGTCAGTCATACTAATTCTCCAGCGGGTATAAGGGATGTCACAGCAGCGAACATAACTGCATTTTCACCTTAATAAAGTCCCGTTAAGTCACCGTCCTAAAAATTTCGGAGCACCATCACCTGCTTGTAATGAAAAGTGTGATCCAATACTATATTATTATATACAGTCAGTGCCAGTACAAGGTCATCTAGAGCCCAGGGCGAAGATGCCAAGCAGCGCCCCCCCCCCCCTCCCCTACCAAAAGTGTATGAGCATTATGTGCCATAAACAACCCCCCCCCCCCCAAAAAAATAAAATTGAGCACTAACCTTCACACTTACCTTCTAAGAATAAATTCCCTTTGCAAGCCAAAATTTTCCCCAAACAAAAAATTCCCACTCTTCCAGTACAAATCCCCCCTCCCAGCTCAATTCCTCTCCCTTCCCAGATCCTCTACCCCCCTTCCAAATCCCCCCTCTCCCAGCACAAGTCCCTTCAATACCCCTCTCCTAGCACTAATCCGCTACCTAAAATTTCCCCTCTTAGCACAAATCCTCCAATCACCCCCTAGTTAACCCCCCCCCCCCTCACCTCCAAAGCATCTCTTATAGCACAAACCCCCAAAAATCCCCACAGTGCCCAGGGCAGCTGCCCCTCCTGCCCACCCCTTGCCCCAGCCCTGTATACAGTATGTAAATTGTTTAGCCCAACAGGTGATTCTACTCAGCTGGTCTTCTGAACCAGACAGCAAAGCTTGGTCAAGAACACACCCCTCAGGCTGGACCTTGAAAAATGTAGCAACACAACAAGGAGTCATCACTCTGCTAACTCCTCCTATCTGCATAACCGCAAGCACTTACTGGCTTCAGCCTGAGCTTTGCTATTCAGGAGATCCAGTATCCAATTGGGCAATATCAAGAAATATGGACAATTTACCTATATGTGAGCCCTATCAGATCCAAGGCAGATAGATTTGGCAAGTTTCTGGTGGTCCTTTTGCAAAGGGGCCCTCTAGTTAGGCAAATTAGGTCGCCTAAGACCTCGCACTCACAGGAGCCTCGCGGCCTCCTAATTTGCCTGTGCTCAATCACTGATTCTCTCTCTCCCCCCTCTTTATCTCACCCTCTTTTCTGTGTGCTTGTATTTTTTTTCCTATTATGGGTGTGAGTGGGGCCTCATGTGTAAGTTTCACCTAAGGCCTCACAAAGCCTAGAGCCACCTCTGTCCTTTTGGTAACCGTTTGACCATGAGAGGTAGGTTGCATGGGTCAGAATTCTATCACAAATGTGTATGGTTAAGGCTGCACTGAGCCTCTTGTAACTGCAGCCTGTGCTGTGAAACCTTCCTTTAATGGGCTAGGCCTAGCTTTGGGAACTAAGAGATGGTGGTGGTGGAACCAGTGAACACCAACATGGATTTCAAAAGACTTGGTGTGGGAGGTGGTCAGTAGATGACACGTCTTGGAAATATAGTAAGGCAGTCAGTGATTGCCACACCATAGACACTATTTCTTGAACCTTTTCAACATGGAGCAACCCTTAAAAATGTGTACAGGTCTCGCGGAACTGCCACTAAAATGATCAGACCTACAGCTCATGGTGCATCGGTGTGATCGTTGTACAGAGTTTGATATAAAAGAATAAAGAATGGATTTCCTTCATAATCATCAATGAAACAAATAATAATAATGGCCAGAAAAGAAAATTGTATTGTCCTCTAACATTGGTGGTAGGCAGGGGATCAACCTGACAATGTTCTCTTTTCAAGGAACCCCTCGAAACCTCTGGAGGAACCCCAAGGTTCCACGGAACCCTTGTGGAGAAAGGCTGCCACGGGTGGTCAGCTCTTGAGCAACGCGTTTCATTTTCTAAAGTTGATGGATCCACATTTATCTGTCCAAGCTCAGAACAATTTCTACTTGCCCCGAAACCCCAACAAAGTCCCACGCTTTGTAGAATCCTGACGGTAATGCCGCGTACACACGACCGGACTTTTCAACAGCAAAGGTCCGACAGGACGAATCCGTCGGACAATTCGATCGTGTGTGGGCTCCATCGGACTTTTGCTGTCGAAAAATCCGACAGACTTTAGAAATAGAACATGTTTTAAATTTTCCCGCAGGAACTCCGCTGGACCCGGTTCCTATCGAAAAATCCGCTCGTCTGTGTACTAGTCCGACGGACAAACAACGACGCTAGGGCAGCTATTGGCTACTGGCTACGAACTTCCTTATTCTAGTCCGGTCGTACGTCATCGCGTTCGAATCCGTCAGAATTTAGTGTGATTGTGTGTGGCCAAGTCCGTTCATTCGAAAAGTTTGTCGGAACTCCATCGAAAGTCCGTCGGAAAGACCGCCGGACGTAGTCCGTCGAAAAGTCCGCTCGTGTGTACGCGGCATAACTGGTCAATTTAAAGGATGGTGCTCTGCAGACTTGTAGCTGAAGGGAAGGGGGGGAGGGGGGGTGAACGATGAGGCAGAGACGCGTTCAATCAGTCTGTATTCTCTGTAGTCATGACATCATAGGGTAGACGAGGTTCTGAGACAGGATTTGCAGCCCACAATAAGCTTACACACAAGAGCAGGAACACTTGGAGTAATATTTTTTGCAGCCTTTCTGCTGTCAGAGAGAGGGGAGGGGGGGGGGTTACCGGAGCCTGAAAGAATATCGCAATGTGCAAAACTCTGTAGACTCCGGGTGTAAGGCAAACTATAAGGTTCTTCTCAGCAATCTGGCTTCAAGAAGGGATCTTAGGGATGTTCCTTTTTTTTTGCAACCTGACTATGTAACTATGTAACACACATTCAACTTGCAGGTGTGAAATTGTATCACATGCACAATTGTCTGTGTTTGATACAAAGAAATCCTGACAATAATATTTTCCAGTTCCCGAATAGTAATATGAAAAAGAAGACGAAGCAAAAGGAGAAGAAAAATATAAAGAAAAAGACATAGAAGAAAAAAACGTAGGAGAAGACAAAGAAGAAGATGAAGAAGGTTAAGAAGAAGAAAATGAAGAAGGAGGAGAAAGAGTAGGAGAAGATGAAGAAGAAGATGAAGAAGAAAAAGAAGACTGAGGAGGAGAAGAAGAAAAAGAAGACGGAGGAGGAGAAGAAGAAAAAGAAGACGGAGGAGAAGAAGAAGAAAAAGAAGAAGGAGAAGGAGAAGGAGAAGAAAAAGAAGAAGGAGGAGAAGTAGAAGAAGAAGAAGAAAAAGAAGGAGGAGAAGTAGAAGAAGAAGAAGAAAAAGAAGGAGGAGAAGTAGAAGAAGAAGAAAGAAGAAAAAGAAGGAGGAGAAGAAGACGAAGAAGAAAAAGTAGAAGAAGAAGGAGAAGAAGGAGGAAAAGGAGCAGGAGAAGATGAAGAAGAAGACGAAGAAGGAGAAGAAGAAGAAGAAAAAGGAGGAGAAGAAGAAAAAGAAGAAGGAGGAGAAGAAGAAAAAGAAGAAGGAGGAGAAGAAGAAAAAGAAGAAGAAGGAGGAGAAGAAGAAGGAGGAGAAGAAGAAGGAGAAGAAAACGTAGGAGACAAAGAAGCAGGAGAACACAAAGAAGAAGATGAAGAAAAAGAAGAAGGAGAAAGAGCAGAAGATGAAGAAGAAGAAGGAGAAGAAAAAGAAAAAGAAGGAGGAGAAGAAGAAGAAAAAGAAGGAGGAGAAGAAGAAGAAAAAGAAGGAGGAGAAGAAAAAGAAGAAGAAGGAGGAGAAGAAGAAGAAGAAGGAGGAGAAGAAGAAGAAGACGAAGAAGAAAAAGGAGAAGATGAAGAAGAAGGAGAAGAAGGAGGAAAAAGAGCAGAAGAAGAAAAAGTAAAAGAAGAAGGAGAAGAAGAAGTAAAAGAAGAAGGAGGAGAAGAAGTAAAAGAAGAAGGAGGAGAAGAAAAAGAAGAAGGAGGAGAAAAAGAAGAAGAAGGAGGAGAAGAAGAAAAAGAAGGAGAGGAAGAAAAAGAAGGAGAAGAAGAAGACGAAGAAGTAAAAGAAGAAAAAGAAGGAGAAGAAAAAGGAGAAGAAGAAGAAGAAAAAAAGAAGAAGAAGGAGAAGAAAAAGAAGAAGAATAAAAAGAAGAAGAAGAAGAAAAAGAAGACGAAAAGTGCAAAATAAAAAAATAACATCTTTATGGGCAAAACAATTAGGTGACAACCAAAGGGTGGACATTATTTACAGCTCCTGAAAATGTAGGTGCTCTGAATGGACTTTAAGCCCTGGGTCACACTGCTGCGACTTCTCATGCGACT
Organism: Lithobates sylvaticus; assembly: GCA_028564925.1. Lineage (NCBI taxonomy): Eukaryota > Metazoa > Chordata > Amphibia > Anura > Ranidae > Lithobates > Lithobates sylvaticus. Next base: position 753,834,787 of record CM053026.1, on the reverse strand, counting down.
TGCTGCAATGTGCGACACAGAAAGTGATATGACAAATGAATGTGTATTGATTTGTCATGTCACTTTCTGTGTCGCACATTGCAGCAAGTCGCATGAGAAGTCGCAGCAGTGCCATAGTTGATAAGTGAACTCGGGTGGGCCCAAGAAAATGTTTTCCCAAGGACTACTCAATATTAAAGATGGCCCGGTTGATAGTGACAACAGTAAACCATGCTTGTGCAATGTGTGCCACCATGGGCACTTGTCAGATTTTTTACCGCTTTCAATCAACCAGGAATGGAACATACCTTTGAAACCAGGCAATCCACCACCCACAATTTTAATTGTCCACCTGAATTCGATCACACTGGGAAATAAATTGGCAGGCTATTAAAAATTCAAAAAAATCAGTGAAAACCAGAAAAAACTGCAGCGATTTTGTCGATCGCGGCTGGATTATTACTTTTTAGCCAGGTCCAATCGAGGCAATTTCAATCCCGACCCATAACAAACAACCATTTTCTGCATTGGGTTGCTCGGGATTTCGCACAATTTAAAGTGGTTGCGGTTGCCGGTGTGCAATCTCAGCCGGGAGAAGCGGGTGACCACACCGGAGCACAACTGGGAGAGAGGTGTCACCCCACAGCAGGAAGTGCCTGGACAAGGACCTTCATGGCAGGATCACCAAGTATTCTTTAAATGAAAATTGTTGATTTAAGAAAAAAAAAAAAAGATTGAAAAGCGATTTGAAAATTTAAAGCTGAACTTTAGGCTCAAAAGCTTTCATTTAAAATATATCCCTCGGAAGCCACAAAGGGATACAAATCCACTTTGTGTGTCTCAAATGCCTTTGCAAACCCAGATATTACCTTGTCAATGTAGCAGTGACTTCATCGCTAGGCATAGCCTGTGCAAACGGCAGAGCTGTGGGAGGGACACAACAGGCTCCACCTACTACAAGATGATCCTGCCATGAAGAACCTTCCTGTCATAGGAACACCTACCTGTCATAGGTGACAACTGTCCACTAATTGTGTCACGGGGCATCTAATAGGGACTACAAGTTCCCGTTTGAGCCCACGTTACGCAGGGATGGTCCACTGGTTGTCATCCTTAGGAAATCTGCCATTGCTGGCGCGCACGTGGACGGAATTGGCTGCAAAGAGGCAGCAGGAGATCAATAGACTCAGGCTCGATTCACACTGCCACGAGCTGAAAGCCGTGCGATTTACGGTGCGACTTGCCAGACGACTTCCTGGCGATTTGCTGGCAACTTGAGTACAACTTGATGCAACTTTGAAGCCACTTTGAGGCAACTTTCAGGCTGGGTTCACACTGATACGATTGCAGACATCGCATGTGATTCGCACAGCATTCCTGTGCACATCACATGCGATGTCTATGCGTTGCGAATTCAGCCATACAGTTTTTTTAGGGCTAAAATCGCATTGCATTGACACCAAAATGGTGCAAGACACTTTTTTTTTTCTGCCTGCACTGGAATTGGGTTCGTATGGGTGTTCAGAACCATGTGATCCGATTCCATCTGATTCCACAGTTTGCACTGCGTTCTGCGAACCGATTTTGATGGTGTCCAAAACTTTATATTGAAACCCGCTGCGATTCGCAGAGCGCGATGTGAACTGCCTGCGATTCTGATGCGGTGCGGGAACCTGCGCAGGAATCGCTGTGGTTCTCGCACCGCGTCAGTGTGAACCCACCCTCAGGGAACGCCCCGGGAATCTTCCTGTAATATCGGGGGTCCAAATCACATCCATATAGATGAGGATCGGACTCGGAGGCGACTTCCATTAAAGTCTACGGGCGCAAGTCGGATAGAAGTCGCCTTGAAGTAGTGCAGGAAACGTTTAGAAAGTCACAGCGACTTCAGTAGTGCTAATTAAGACCGTTCTCATTGACTAATATAGGATTTCACACGTCATACGACTTGGGGTGTCGCAAGTCGGATCCCAAGTCAGTGTGAACTAAAGATGCAACAAAGGGTGAAAAAAAAAAAACATGTAATTTATTTATAAATACAATCTCATTGGTTTATGACGCACGGAGCTTTAGAAAGTGAACTGCCATTTTTTTGTTACATTTGTTTTATTTAAAAGCAGGAAAGAGATACAATGTAACAAAAAGGGGGTCATTCTCTAAAGGAAGGCTTTGATGGATTGGCAGGGAAAGGGTTAAATAATCCTCCCTTCTTATGGCCAGTCCCAGTGTCCTGATGGAACGGAAAAAACAAAAAAATTTCCAAACTGCCTTTTTTTTTTTTTGTAATCTATTTGCACGCACAATTCCTGTAGGATGGCGCCAAAATTAAAAAGTGTTGTCACCTAATTAGTAAAAAAGTGAACTAATCCCACCTGAGAATACAAATTCTTCAGGAATAATGATCTGTACAGAAGGGGTGCAATATAAGAAAAGGGGGGGGGGCATTCTATAAGGAAAGTCCCTTTAAGGGCAGCCCCAGGTGAGGTTGATGAAGAGTTACTGGAGCTGATGAAGGTCCAGTGAGGAGGAGGAGGAGGAGGAGGAGGAGGAGGAGGAGGAGGAGGAGGCTGGGCCCAGAGGTGGCAATCCATCCCTCCCCAGCCTGGAGCTCAGGCACTCACCAGCCCTGACTCTTACCTGCCTCCGGACCACTGGCACCCCTTCACTGGGCCTTAAAGCAGCAATGCCAAGCAGCCTGGCCGTCGCTCAACACCAGCCGTCCGCCGCGTGCGCTGCCCAGACTGACTGCTTTATGGGGTGTGGGGCCCACCAAGCTGGCCTGATGTCACTACGTCTATTATTATTATTGTTATAGTTGTTAATACAACAACTATAACAATAATAATAATAATAATATTATTGTTATTAACGTTATTATTATTATTATTATTATTATTATTATTATTATTATAGTTGTTGTTATTATTATTAACAACAGCTACAACAATAATAATAATAATAATAATAATAATATTATTGTTATTATCGTTATTATTATTATTATTATTATTATTATTATTATTATAGTTGTTGTTAATAATAATAATAACAACTATAACAATAATAATAATATTATTATTGTTATTATCATTATTATTATTATTATTATTGTTGTAGCTGTTGTTAATAATAATAACAACTATAACAATAATAATAATAATAATAATAACAATAATACTATTATCATTATCATTATTATTATTATTATTATTATTATTGTTATAGCTGTTGTTAATAATAATAACAACAACTATAACAATAATAATAATAATAATAAAAATAATTATAATATTATTATTGTTATTAGTGTTATTATTAACATTATTATTATTGTTATAGTTGTTGTTATTAATAATAATAATAATAATAATAACAATAATAATATTATTATTGTTATAGTTGTTGTTATCATTATTATCATCATCATCATCATTATTATTATTATTATTATTATTGTAGCTGTTGTTAATAATAATAACAACAATTATAACAATAATAATAATAATAATAATAATAACAACATTATTATTATAGTTGTTGTTATTATTATTATTAGTTGTTGTAGCTGTTGTTAATAATAATAACAACTACTATACCAATAATAATAATAATAATAATAATAATATAAATATTATTATTATTATTATTATCATTGTTGTTATTATTATTATTTCTATCGTTATTATTATTACTACAAGTAGTAGATGGGGTGGTTAACCCTTTCCCTTTCCTGACTCCTGCCACCACCCAGCCTGGACCAAAAACACATTCCTGGCATGCCTGTGTACCAGCTGTGCCCATAAACAGTCCCCCACGCTGCCAGCCAATGGTCTTCCCCCACCAAGGGAAGATCCCTGAACCAAGGGAGCTTACATTCCAAAGGGGAACACTGTGTGATATTCTGCACTGTGTGGATCTGTGGGGGATTTCATGCCATTGGATCTTTCTAGGAAACTCACATATCATCCACATATCATTACCAACATCAAACACCAATTACCTTCCATCCCACAAATAGACAGGAGCTCCTACTGCAGGCTGACTGCAACTAACACCAATTATACAGGGAGGGGGAGAGAGAGAGAGAGAGAGAGAGAGAGAGAGAGAGAGAGAGAGAGAGAGAGAGAGAGAGAGAGAGAGAGAGAGAGAGAGAGGGGGGGGGAGAGAGAGAGAGAGAGGGGAGGAGAAAGAAAGAAGGAGAAAGAGAGAAGGAGGGAGAGAGAGGAGAGAGAAGGAAGGAAAGAGAGAGAGGGGGGGAGAGAATGAAAGATAGAGAAGGAGAGAGAGAGAGAGAGAGGAGGGAGAGAGAGAGAAGGAGAGAGAGAAAAGGGGGGAGAGAGAAGGAAAGAGGGAGACGGAGAGAGAGAGAGAGAGAGAGAGAGAGAGAGAGAGAGAGAGAGAGAGAGAGAGAGAGAGAGAGGGAAAGGAGGGGAGAGAAAAGGGGGGAGAGAGAAGGAAAGAGAGAGAAGGAGAGAGAGAGAGAGAGAGAGAGAGAGAAGGAGAGAGAGAGAGAAGGAGAGAGGGGGAGAGAGAGAAGGAGAGAGAGAGAGAAGGAGAGAGAGAGAGAGAGAAGGAGAGAGAGAGAGAGAGAGAGGAGAGAGAGAGAAGGAAAGAGAAGGAGAGAGAGAGAGAAGGAGAGAGAGAGAGGGGCAGAGGAGAGAGAAGGAAGGAAAGAGAGAGAGAGGAGGGGAGAGAAAAGGAGAGAGAGAAAAAGGGGGGATAGCGGGAGAGAGAGAGAGAGAGGGAAAGAGAAGGAGAGGGGGAGAGAATGAGAAAGAGAGAGAGAGAGAGAGAGAGAGAGAGAGAGAGAGAGAAGGAGAGAGAGAGAGAGAGAGAGAGAGAGAGAGAAGGAGAGAGAGGGGGGAGAGAGAGGGAGAGAGAGGGAGAGAAAGCGAGAGAGAAAAAAGGAGGGAGAGAGAGAAGGGAAGAGAGAGGGGGGAGAGAGAGAGGAGAGGTAGAGGGAGGGAGAGAGAAGGAAATATAGAGGGAGAGAGAAATGGATAGATATATAGTATATGGTATATAGTAAGTAGATGTAGAATGGCAGGTATGGATAGGTAGGTAGCTCTCCCATATCACACAGGTAGGTAGATGGGTAGGTAGGTAGCTCCCCCGATATCACACAGGTAGATGGGTAGGTAGGTAGCTCTCCCATATCGCACAGGTAGGTAGATGGGTAGGTAGGTATATAGATAGGTAGGTAGGTAGCTCCCCCATATCACACAGGTAGATGGGTAGGTAGGTAGCTCCCCCATATCACACAGGTAGATGGGTAGGTAGGTAGCTCTCCCATACACGAGCTGATACAATGTAACAATCTGGGTTTTGGATGAAGATTAATTTCTTCGTTCCATTCACTCTGCAGATGTCAGTCACAGCGGAGCTCCTCGCTCACCCCACAGCAATGTCCCAGACACGGGTGGGTGGGGGGGCCCGGAGAGACAGTGAGGTGACAGGCAGGGCACGGGGTGGCAGTGCCCGGGTCAGAGGCAGGGAAGTGGGTCAGGGGAGGCAGTACAACATTGACATCTCTGGGGGCAACCCCACAGTGTGCAGCCGCAATTACAGACGGCATGGAAACGAGTGGGGCATGAGGAGGATGGAGGGAATGTCACCAGTGACAAAGGGGACACGGGTGGATAGCAATTAATATCATATGAAAAAAACTACAGGGGGAAGAATAAGCCCTGTGTACTGGGTGTCCGTGATAAAATCAGCAGTGGGTCCAACATAGGAGTGGTCACTGCTGGCAATTGCTGCGCAGTACCTGGGACAGGGCTGACAATATCAGGGGACTCCGTGGGTCATATTATAAGAGTCGGGAGAGGAGGGGACGTGGAAATGTCACCAGTGGCGGCGCACTGAGTATACAGTAAGGTGCGGATATCACAGAAGGGAATGTAATGCGAGTGGCCGACAATCCACAACAGGGTCTCAAAACCATCCGACGTACGTTTAAAGTAACAAAGTAATAAATTCACGAGTGACAGAAACACCATTGACACAGATAATACACCAGATCATTACTAAGAAAATAAAAACAGGGAGTCACATGACATAGAGGGGATAAATGACAAACACTACACGGGGGACAGTGACAACATCACCATGTGGCACTCATAGCAAGAGCTTATTATTTCACCAGTGACAATTCATGCGTGGAAAACACACTAAACATTACTAATCAACAAATATAAAAAAAAAAAAGTTACAGAAAAGTTAGGGAAATACAAATACAGAAGACAGATAGCAGTGACACGAGCAGGAGTGGCATAAAGTTCACGATGTCTGAGTAGTAATAGAGCAATGGAAAGCTACAGGATAGCAACACGAGTGGGGGGCAGGGTGGGGGGGGCACTAAGAGGGATCGGGGTGTCAGTACAAATAAAATTCTCAATTACCGGTACAATATACAGAAGGCACAGACGGGGCACCATAAACAATTAGCTACAACGTCACCAGTGGTGAATTCACGCATTTCAGTGCACAAATGTAGTAGTGCCAGCAGTAGAGACTCCATAAGCAGTCACAAATAGTCGTGACAATTTCACTGGTGACATACAGCACAACATCAAGAGGGACCTTACTGGTGGCCAGTGTAAGGGGTCGTTATAATATCACCAGTGGGCTAAAACACTGACAACTGTGACCAATAACTGACTGTACAAGAGCAATAATTTCAAGAAGGAGTAAGCAAAAGTGTGTGGACACGATCACGAGTGACAACACAGAGGGAGCAGGCAGAGACAGGTCAAAAAGCATTGGCATGATCAGACACAATGTGCAAACGTTTTAATGACATTGTCACGAGTGGGGACAGAAGTGACAGACAGGACACTGAGAACAGGAAAAGTTTTACTGATATTGTCATGAGTGGGGGGACAGGAGTGGCAGACAGTACAATTAATGCAGAGGGAAGTTGGAGATACGTTGTTATGAATGGGACACAATGTGCAAACGTTTTAATGACATTGTCACGAGTGGGGACAGGGGTGACAGACAGGACACTGAGAACAGGAAAAGTTTTACTGATATTGTCATGAGTGGGGGGACAGTAGGGGCAGACAGTACAATTAATGCAGAGGGAAGTTGGAGATACGTTGTTATGAATGGGACAGAAGTGACAGACAGGACACTGAAAGCAGGGAAAGTTTTACTGATATTGTCATGAGTGGGGGCAGAAGTTACAGAAAGGACAGCTGGAGGGCAAGCTACATTTTCAGTGATATTATCACGAGTGAGGATAGGTGACAGGACACTGAGTGCAGGGAACGTTTGTCATGAGTGGGGGACAACAGACAGGACACTGAGTGCATGGAACGTTTGTCATGAGTGGGGGACAACAGACAGGACACTGAGTGCAGGGAACGTTTGTCATGAGTGGGGACAACAGACAGGACAATGAGTGCAGGAAAAATAATATTGTCATGAGTGGGGACAGAACTGACATACAGGACACTAAGTACAGGGGAAAGTCTCAGTGATAGTGTCACCAGTGGGTACAGATGTGACAGACAGGACACTGAGTGCAGGGAAAGTTCTAGTGATACTGTCAGGAGTGGGGACAGAAGTGGCAGACAGGACGCTTAATGCAGGGGGAAGTTTGAGAGACTTTGTTATGAATGGGGATAGAAGTGGCAGACAGTTAAAGGGTTCAGTGATATTTTCATGAGTGGGGACAGAGGTGATTGGCAGGACGCTGAGGGCAGGGAACGTTTTAGTGATATTGTCACCAGTGAAGAAAGAAAGTAATAGAGAGGGCACTGAGTGCAGGGAAAGTTTTCGTGATTTTGCCATGAGTGGGGACAGAGGTGATAGAGAGGACACTGCTGGGGAACAACATTTCCAGGAGTGGGGGCAGAGGTGACAGGCAATGAGTGCAGGGAAAGTTTCAATGAGTGGGGACAGAAGTAATAGGCAGGACATTAAGTGCAGGAAAAGTTTGAGTGACATTGTCATGAGTGGGGACAGAGGTGGCACACAGGACACTGAGTGCAGGGAACGTTGAGTGTCATGAGTGGGGACAGAGGTGACAGACAGGACACTCAGTGCAGGGAAGGTTTGAGTGACATTGTCATGAGTGGGGACCAGAAGTGACAGACAGGACACTGAGTGCAGGGAAAGTTTGAGTGAGTGGGGACAGAGGCAATAGAGAGGACACTGAGTGCAGGGGAACAATATTTTCAGGAGTGGGGACAGAGGTGACAGGCAATGAGTGCAGGGAAAAGTTTCCATGAGTGGGGACAGAAGTAGTAGTGAGGATACTGCATGGAATGTTTAAGTGACATGTTCATGAGTGGGGACAGAAATAATAAACAGGACACCGAGTGCAGGGAAAGTTTGAGTGGCATTGTCATGAGTGGGTACAGAAGTAATAAACAGGGCACTGAATGCAGGAAAAAGTTTCAGAGATATTGTCATGAGTGGGGACAGAAGTGGCAGACAGGGCACTGAGTGCAGGGAAAGTTTCCATGAGTGGGGACATGAATAATAGACAGGACCCTGAGTGCAGGGAAGGTGTTTGTGACATTGTCATGAGTGGGAGACAGGGGTGACAGACAGGCCAGGGGGTTCAGGGAAAGTTTCCATGAGTAGGGACAGGGGTGACAGACAGGGCAGGGGGTGCAGGGAAAGTTTCCATGAGTGGGGACAGGGGTGACAGACAGGGCAGGGGGTGCAGGGAAAGTTTCCATGAGTGGGGACAGGGGTGACAGACAGTACAGTGGGTGCAGGGAAAGTTTTCATGAGTGGCGACAGGGGTGACAGACAGGACAGGGGGGGTGCAAGGTGACAGACAGGACAAGGGGGGTGCAGGGTGACAGACAGGACAAGGGGGGTGCAGGGTGACTTACCTGCAGTATCCAGTGGAAAGTCTCCCCCACCAGTGGGAAGCCCATAGAGCCTTTAGGAATGGGCAGCTTGCAGCTCTTGTCCCGGGTGGCCGCCCAGCGCAGTTGCCAGAGTTGTTGGGACACGGCGAGGAGAAGAGCCACGGAGACCAGGCAGGCGGCGAGGGTGGTCAGCACCGACACCAGATCAAAGCTATCAAACAGCATGGCGAGCCGGCCGGGGGAGCGGAGCCGGGAGGAGGAGGAGGAGGAGGAGGAGGAGGAGGAGGGAGCGGGGCTCAGCAGCACCTGGAGGAGAGGCAGAGCGGAGCGTCAGTCATCCCTGTACAGTACAGCAGTGTGTGAGCTCCAGGTACCAACACTCTGCTATATATAGAGGAGGGGAGGATACTCACTACTCCCCCCACCCTCCCTCCTACTACACTGCTGGAGGCGGAGAGACTCGGGAGAGCTGCTACTACATCTACCGACTACAACCACTCACAGATCCCACTACTACCCCCAGTATACTACAGGGAGAGCTGCTACTACATCTACCGACTACAACCACTCACAGATCCCACTACTACCCCCAGTATACTACAGGGAGAGCTGCTACTACATCTACCGACTACAACCACTCACAGATCCCACTACTACCCCCAGTATACTACAGGGAGAGCTGCTACTACATCTACCGACTACAACCACTCACAGATCCCACTACTACCCCCAGTATACTACAGGGAGAGCTGCTACTACATCTACCGACTACAACCACTGACAGATCCCAGCACTACTACTACCCCCCAATATACTACACGGAGAGCTGATACTACATCTACCGACTACAACCACTCACAGATCCCACTACTACCCCCAATATACTACAGGGAGAGCTGATACTACATCTACCGACTACAACCACTGACAGATCCCACCACTACTACTACCCCCAATATACTACAGGGAGAGCTGCTACTACATCTACCGACTACAACCACTGACAGATCCCAGCACTACTACTACCCCCAATATACTACAGGGAGAGCTGCTACTACATCTACCGACTACAACCACTGACAGATCCCACTACTACTACTACCCCCAGGATACTACAGGGAGAGCTGTTACTACATCTACCGACTACAACCACTGACAGATCCCACTACTACTACTACCCCCAGTATACAGGGAGAGCTGCTACTAAATCTACCAACTGCTACCGACTACAACCACTGACAGACCACTACTACTACCACCAGCAAACTGCTGGAGGAATAGGGGAGAACTGCTACTACATCTCCTTCAACTTCTACCAATTGCAACTCCTGTCAGATGCTGCTGCTACTACTACCCCCAATACACTGCTAGAGGGACACGGAGAGCTTCTACATCTCCCTAAACTTCAAATAACTACTAATCCTGTCAGATACCACTATTATTTCCACCAATTTACTGCTAGAGGAACATAGAGAGCTGCTACTTCATCTTCCTTAAAGTCTACCAAGTACTGGTTCTGCAAGATATCATCACTACTACTCTCAATTTACTACTAGAGAAACAGGGAGAGATGCAACTACATCTCCTTCAACATTTAGTAACTACAACCACTGCCAGATCCCAGTACTGCTACCCCAAATATACTAGAGAAACATGAGGAGCTTCTACTACATCTCCTTCAACTTCTTCAACAACAACCACTGCCAGGTCCCACTACTACCCCCAATTTACTGCTAGATAAACTGCTACTACATCTGCATCAACTTTAACCAATTACAACTTCTGTCAGATGCTGATACTACTACCCCCCAATAAACTGCTAGAAGGACATGGAGAGCAGCTACTACATCTCCCTTAACGTCTACCAACTATAACTCCTACCATATACCACTACTACCTCCAATACACTACTGGAGGCAGAGAGACTCTAAAGAGCTTCTACAAGTTCTCCTTTAACTTGTGCCAACTACAACTCCTTCCAGATACCACTGCTATTACCCTAACATACTGATGGTAAAAATGGAGAGTTACTACTACATCTCCTTCAACTCATGCCAACTACAACCAGATACCACTACTACTAACATCTGCTTTAACTTCTAACAACTACGACTCTTGCCAGACCTCAATACTACTACCCCCAATATACTGCTGGAGAAACCTAGAGAGCTTCTACTACATCTACCTCATCTGCTACCAACCACTTGCCAGATCCCACAAGTACTAACTTTGCTAGACTGCTACAGGAACATGGAGAGCTGCAATTACATCTTCTTCAGCTTCTACCATCTACAGCCACTGCCAGATTCCACTACTACTACCCCCAATATACTGCTAGAAGAACATAGAAAGCTGCTGCTACATCTCCATCAACTTCAACCCTTCAATCAACTACAACTCCTGCCCCATACTACTAATAACCCCCATACACTGCTGGAGTTAGGGGAACATAGAGAGCTACTATATCTCCCTAAACTACTACCAGCTAAAAACTCATGTCAAATACCACTACTCTGATGGGTGTGGGGGGACATGGAGAACTGCTTCTACACCACCTGCAATGTCTATAAACTACAACTCCTGCCAAGTACCACTATTACTACCCCCACCCCCTCCCCAATACATGGTAATGGTGGGGGAACATGGAGAGCTGCTACTACATCTCTCAAAACTTCTTCCATCTACAACTAATACCAGATACCACTACTACCACTAATGTAATGCTGGAAGTGGGGGGACTTCTGAAAATCAATACTACTATTATTTCACTGTAGAAAGGGGAGCAGCATCAAATAGTTATGTAATTTAACAAGTTCTATTGCAACAATAATGAGCCTGTGCTCCACAATTCCTAAACTAATAGCTAGAAGAAAAGAATCACCCTCTACTAGAGAGAAAGATGAACAGAAACTACTAAACATTGCATAAAGTTAGAGGTCACAGTGTATCATTTTAATTAGACATATTGAAACATTGTAGCAAAAATACTATATCAGATGTAAAAACAAAGCTTTGTTTGTAGATCTAAGATAGTATTTTTGCTACAATGTTTCAATGTGTCTAACCAAAATGATACACTGTGATCTTTAACTTTCTGCAATGTTTAGTAGTTTCTGCTCATCTCTATCTCTAGTAGAGGGTGCTTTTTTCTAGTCAATACTACCAGAGCCATTACCATACTGATGGAGGTGAGTAGACCCTGAGGAACTGCTACTACATCTCCCTGAAATTCTACTGACTACAACTCCAGACAGAAACCACTACTACTACCCTAAAAACTGCTAGAGGTGGGGGAGTTGCACTGCATCTCCATCAACTTCTGATAACCAATACTACCACTACTACCGCTAATATTTTCCTGGAGATGGGGGAATATACAGAGCTGCTACTACATCTCTATCAACTTTTACCAACTCCAACTACTGCCAAATACCACTAGTACCTTCAACACATTTTTGGAAGTGGGGTACATCTCCCTGAACTTCAGGAGCCCACTACTGCCCCTTTGAACACGGAGAGCTGCTACTATATTTCCTTGAACTTCTACCAGCTACAACTCCTGCCAGAATAACATTACTATTCCCCCTGTTAGAGGTTTGGAGAAACATGAATATCTACAAATGTATCACTCTGAACCTCTACCAACTACAATTTCTGCCAGATACCACTACTACTACCCCAATAGACTGGTGCAGAAACATGAAGAGCTGCTAATATATCTCCTTCAACTTCCACCAACTACAACTCCTGCCAGATACCACTACTATTACAACCCCCAATAGACTGCGTGAGACATAGAGACTGGGGAGCTTCTACCCCCGACTGGTGGAAGAACATTAAGAGCTGCTAATATATCTCCTTTAACTGCTACCGACTACAACTCCTGCCAGATGCCATTACTATTCCCAAAAGACTGATGGGGGAACATGTAAAGCTGCTAACTTCCTGAACTTTTACTGACTATAACACCTGCCAGTTAGCACCACTACTACCCTCAATTCACTGCTAGAAATGGTGGAACATGGATAACTGCAAAAACATCTCCCTGAACTTCTGCCAACTATAACCACTGCCAGATACCACTACTACTACCCCCAATAGACTGCTGGAAGCGGGGGAACACGGAGGGCTGCTACTGCATCTCCCTGAGCTTATACCAACTACAACCAATGCCAAATATCACTACTAAACTCAACCACGCTTTTGGAGGTTGGGGGACAGAGAGAGTCACTTCTACCAACTACAACCTGTTCCCAATACCATTACTACTGGAGACAGGGGAACATGAAACTGCTACTGTATCTACTGACAACCAATACTACCATTACTACCCCTAATATCTTGCTGGAGATGGGGAGACCCTAGAAAGTTGCTTCTACATCTCCCTGAACTTCTAACTACTGCAACTCCTGTACTACTCCCACCTTCAGGAATATATTAGGGGTGGTAGTAGTAGTAGTGGTATTTTTTGTCAGAGGGTCAAAGAGATGTAGAAGCTAATCATCATGTCCCACACCTCTAAAAGTGTGTTGGGGTGGTAGTGGTAGCTGGCAGTGGTTGTAGTTATTATAAGTTTCGGGACATGAAGTAACAGCCCTGTATGCTCTCCTACCTCTAGACAAATACATTAGGGGTAGCAGCATTAGTGGTAGTATTGGCTGTCAGGAATTAAAGGAGATGTAGTAGCAGCTCTCCATGTTCTCCCACCTCCAGCAGACATTTGGGGTAGTAGTAGTGGTTTCTGGCAGGAGTTTCTGGGGAGCAGAGACCCTGAAGAGTTGCTACTACATCTCCCTGATGGTCTATCTATTACAAAACATTCTGATATCACAACAATTTCCTCATATACACTGACAGAGGTGAGGAGCTGCTACTATATCTCTCCAAACTTACCAATTACAATTCCTGCCAGAAACCACTAATACTATCCTCTATACACTGCTAGAGTTGGGGCAACATGGATAGCTACTACTACATCTCCCAGAACTTCTGACACAAACTACAAATACTGCTATATACCTTTACTACTACCTCTAATATCTAGCTTGGGGGAAGGGATAGCCTACTACTAAAATCACTACACTGCTGGAGTCAGAGTCTGGTGAGATACTTTAATAATTGCCAATACTTTTGGCAATAACAATTAATACTACTACCACTACACATAATTCACTGCACGAGACAGGGAAACTCTACAGAGTTGCTACTCTATCCCCCTGAACATCTCACAACAACTACTACTACTACTACTAAATACCATTACCAGTATACACAGCTGGAAGTCTTCTAACAAATACTATTTCTAAATATCTGTACTATTCCCCCTAATATGGTGCTGGAAGTGGGTTGACTCGAGAGAGAGCTGTTACTTGGCCTCTGGCACATATCAGTACAACTACTCTTAATATACTGCTCTGGGGGGGGGGGGGGGGCATTTCAGGGCTCCTACTACATATCCATATACCAGTTCTAGTACTACAACTGTTTACCACTACTAACCCCTCTCACACTATCAGAGTGGTACAACTCTTAAAGGCCGAAACCAAATATCTATGTACATAGATAAGTTGCTCCTAGATTCCACTACTTCTACTATACCGCTTGGGGGCTCTGTTACTATATTTCACAGTACTTCTGATTACTACTGACTATCAGTCCTACTTCTCTTTCTTCAATGCTAAGGGTTGGGGTCACTCTGGAGAGCTACTACTACAATGTTACCTTCTTATTAAAACTACTATATACTGCAATTACCCCTTCTAATAGTGCTAGTGGGCACTCTACCAAATACATATCCTTGTATTTCTGACATTAACCAAGACTATATACCACTACCACTCCCTTCCTTCTCTGCTGGAGTCTGGGAGACTGTATTACTAGTTATGGTTAATGCTACTACTCATTCTAGTTAATGCTACTGCTGTCCTTACTATACTTATTAATAAATACTACTACAGCCCCTACTAAATTGCAAAAAGTTGTGTGTAAAACTGCTACTTTACCTCCCTCTAATTCTGACAACTACCGCAAGATACCACTACTGCTTGCCTACTACTTTGCTGCAGGCTGGGATACCCTAGACTCCACATATTTCTGTCAACTACTACTTGTTGTAGATGACACTTCTACTCACCTTACTACTGATTTGGAGGGGATTGGGGGGAGGTTGTTCTGGAGAGCTGCTACTTCATATTCCAGTACCCCTTATAATTAATAATAATAAATACTACTAATACATTCCCCACTACACTGCTGAATGGGTGGGGTCAAATATAAACACTTTAATACAGCTACTACATCTGCTACACCTACTAAAGCTAGTAATCAACTGCACCTTACGGTGTATACACCCCTGCTCTCTCTACTCTGCCTGGAGGTGGAAAGACACAAGAGTGATGTTCTCCTACTACTTTTCACTACTAATAATTACTGTACCATGCTACATCATACTACACACTACTACTCTTCCCCCTGATTACACAGAATGCAGGATGATGACAAAGACCCCTTCTTCTACGCTACATCAATACTAATGCCATTACTACCATGTGTACGACTGCTATATATACCGCTACACTACTTATACTATTACTACAATGTGTACTACAACAATACTGTATATATTACTGCTACAGTACTAATTCCATTACTACCATGTGTACTACAGCTATATATACTGCTACACTGCTAATAGTATTGCTACTGCTACATGTACTGCTAATCTACTAATGCTATTATTACCACATGTACTACTGCTATTATATTTACTGCTACACTACTAATGCTATTACTACTACGTGTACTATAGCTATGTATACTGCTATGCTGCTAATAGTATTACTACCATGTCTACTACTGCTACATATACTGCTACACTACTAATGCTATTACTATCACATGTACTACTGCTATATATACTGCTTTGCTACTAATGCTACTACTATCACGTGTACTACTGCTATATATACTGCTTAATATCACTACTAATGATATTAATACCACATGCACTATTGCTATATATACTACTCCACTTCTAATGCTATTACTACCACATGTACTATTGCTATATATACTGCTTCACTACTAATGCTATTACTACCACATGTACTACTGCTATATATACTGCTACAATACTAATGCTATTACTACCACATGTACTATTGCTATATATACTGCTCCACTACTAATGCTATTACTACCACATGTACTACTGCTATATTTATATACTGCTTCACCAACAATACTACTACTACTATGTGTACTACTGCTATATATACTGCTCCACTACTAATGCTATTACTACCACATTTACTGCTACTATATCTACTGGTACACTATGAATACTATTACTACCACCTGTACTACTGCTATAAATACTGCTTCACTACTAATGCTATATATACTGGTACACTATTAATACTATTACTACTGCTATAAATATTGCTTCACTACTAATACTACTACTACCACATGTACTACTGCTATATATACTGGTACACTCTTAATACTATTACTACCTCTGTACTACTGCTATATATACTGGTACACTACTAAATAATGCAATTACTACCACATGTAATACTGCTATAAATACTGCTTCACTACTAATGCTATATATACTGGTACACTATTAATATTATTACTACTGCTATAAATACTGCTTCACTACTAATACTACTACTACCACATGTACTACCGCTATATACGCTGGTACACAACTAATACTATTACTACCCCATGTACTACTGCTATATATTAAATCTTAAATCTTTGCTACTACAGCTCACTATGTCAATAGTATACGCTAATATACTACTGCTCATCCACCTATACAGCGTGGAGGTCAAGACTATGACTACTTTTCACTACACCACAACTGAGTACTACTGTGTTGATTTACAAAAAACGGAGAGTGGAAAAATCTGGTGCAGCTCTGCATAGAAACCAATCAGCCTCCAGGGTTTTAAGTCAAAGCTTAATTGAACAAGCTGATGTTAGAAGCTGATTGGCTACAGCTGTACAAATTTTGCACTCTCTAGTTTTAGTAAATCAACTCCAATGTCTTCTACTGCTTGTAATTCTACTGTGCTAAATCATAGGAAATACGTATTTTTTTTTCCTGTGGTCCTCAGCACCATCTAGTGGCCATATATTCCCACACCACTCTGTTTTTTTGTTTTTTGTTTTTGTTTATATGAATGAATTACATTCGACCTGTAGAGGAAATAGCAGAGCATTCGATTATACATACACCACAGTGTATGTATAAACCTTCAGTCACGTTTTTATAGTTTAAAGCCTGAAAGGAAAGTCGGAGCAACAGATCAAGTAGTGAGAGAGTCCAATGCACTTTAATGACTTATAATATTATCTCATAAAACAATCAGCGCATTTCGGGGGCCCCTTTTCATCAGGGCTCGGGTCCAGTAGACTCAATGGGGGTGGATTTACTGAAACTGGAGAGTGCAAAAATCGGAGCTGGTATCAGCCCTGCACAGCAGGGCTGGAGTGTGAGAGGAAGAAGCAGCACAGGGAGCCAATCAGTTCACGTGCCAACATGAAGCAGGCTGACTGGAGGAAAGAGCTGAGTGACAACGATAGGAGCTCATTACTGTGCTGCTTCTTCTTTCACTGTCCAGTCACAGGCTGGAGGCGGGTCTAGGATGGTCTGGGTTTAGGGGAGGGGCTTTGAAAGATGCTGATAGTAAGAATAAGGGCACCTATTTACTAAAACTGGAGAGTGCAGAATCTGGCGCAGCACGGTAGCCAATCAGCTTCTAACTTCAGCTTGTTCAATGAAGCTTTGGCAATAAAACCTGGAAGCTGATTGGTTTGCTGCACCAGATTTTGCACTCTCTAGTTTTAGTAAATCAACCCCAATGAGTAGCCAGACAGATCTGTATTACACCAAGTTTTCTTACTCATGGAATATAAGTAAAACGAGTGTCTCAGTGTTTACTATTGACAAGTAAGCTCATTGTCTCATTGAGTCCACTGACATTAAGCCCTGACGAAGGGCCCACCCCCATGAGTAAGCTCCGGTGGGCGTGGTCAAATGTGTTGGGGACGTGGCCTGGCAGGGTCCAGGCTGAGACTGCCATTCACTATCACACAGCAGGCTTTGACTTAACGTGCGGCTTCTGGGACACCTATCACTCTCCACCAAGCCCTGATGAAGGAGTGCGCTGGCTCCTGAAACGCGGCGGCTATTTTATGTGATCGCAGCGTAAGGCCCCATACACACTATTAGATTTTCTGCAGATTTTTGTCCTCAGATTTACCAAAACCATATAACAGGAGGTCAAACCTTAACCACTTGCTGCCCCGCCATATAGCAGAACGATGGCGGCAAAGTGGTTTGTGATATCCAGACCGGACATCATATGACATTCTCAGGATATCAAGCCGCAGCGATCGGCAGTGCGGTGTGTCAGTGTGACACGCCGCAACACCGTTCTCGGTAAAGAACCTCTGACGGAGACTCTTTACCATGTGATCAGCCGTGTCCAATCACGACTGATCACGATGCAAACAGGAAGAGCTGTTGATCGGCTTTTCCTCACTCGCATCTGACAGACATGAGTAGACGAGAACCGATCGGCTGCTCTCCTGACAGGGGGGGGGGGGGTTCTGTGCTGACTGTTTATCAGCGCAGTCCCCCCTCGGATGCCCACCCAGGACCACCAGGATGCCGCCCTAGACCACCAGG
This sequence comes from Lithobates sylvaticus, assembly GCA_028564925.1. Lineage (NCBI taxonomy): Eukaryota > Metazoa > Chordata > Amphibia > Anura > Ranidae > Lithobates > Lithobates sylvaticus. The sequence continues at coordinate 753,816,268 of CM053026.1, read as the reverse complement.
GAAATGCCAATCAGTGCCAGTGAAAAATGCCTACCAGTGCCATCAGTGATCCCTATTAGTGAAATCCTGTGCCAGCCATCAGTGCCCATCAATGCCCATCAGTGCCGCCTTTCAGTGCCCATTAGTGCTGCCCATCAGTGCCGTCTATCAGTGCCACCCATCAGTACCTATCATTGCAGCCTTTCAGTGCCCACCATTGCCACCTATGGGTGCCCATCAGTGCCGCCTATCAATGCCCATCAGTGCTGCATATCAGCGCCGCCCATAAGTACCTATCATTGCAGCCTTTCAGTGCCCACCAGTGCCACCTATGGGTGCCCATCAGTGCCGCCTATCAATGCCCATCATTGCTGCATATCAGCGCCACCTATCAGTGCTGCCTATCAGTGCCCATCAGTGCCGCCCATCAGTGACCATCGTCAGTGCCCATCAGTGCCACCTCATCAGTGCCATCTCATTGGTGCCACCTCCTTGGTGCCGCCTTATTAGTGCCCATCAGTGTAGCTTATCAGTGCCCATCAGTGAAGGAGAAAATGTACTTATTTAAAAACTTTATAACAAAAACAAAGAAAAACTTTTTTTTTTTGAATTTTTCGGTCTTTTTGTATTCGTTTAGCCTATCAGTGCCCATCGTCAGTGCCCATCAGTGCCACCTCATCAGTGCCATCTCATTGGCTCATTGGTGCCACCTCATTGGTGCCGCCTTATCAGTGCCCATCAGTGAAGGAGAAAACGTACTTATTTAAAAAACTTTATAACAAAAACAAAGAAAAAACGTTTTTTAAAAATAAATTCCGGTCTTTTTGTATTCGTTTAGCAAAAAAATAAAAACCCCAGAGGTGATCAAATACCACCAAAAGAAAACTCTATTTGTGGGAACAAACTGATAAAAATTTGGTTTGGGTACAGTGTAGCATGACTGCGCAATTGTCATTTAAACAGCGACAGCGATGAAAGCTGAAAATTGGCCTGGGCAGGAAGGGGGGGGGGGAGTGTCCGGTATTGAAGTTGTTAAAGGGGTTGTAAACCTTCGTGTTTTCCACCTTAATGCATCCTATGGACTAACCACTTGCTTACTGGACACTTAAACCCCCCTCCTGCCCAGACCAATTGTCAGCTTTCGGTGCTCTCACATTTTGACTGACAATTACTCAGTCATGCAACACTGCACCCAAATTTTGTTTTTGTCCTTTTTTTCATACAAATAGAGCTTTCTTTTGGTGGTATTTGATCACCTCTGGGTTTTTCATTTTTTGCGCTATAAATGAAAAAAGACCGAAAATGTGGGGAAAAAAACCCATTTTTCTTTGTTTCTGTGATAAAATTTAGCAAATTATAAATTTTTCTTCATAAATTTTGGCCACAATTTATACTGCTACATATCTTTGGTAAATTATATAATATATATATATATATATTATTTGGTCTTTGTGAAAGTTAGAGAGTCTACAAACTGTGGTGCGAATTATACAAAATTGATCACATCTGATGTACTGGTGACCTATCTAATTTCTTGTGACCCGAACAAGCCAGGAAATTACAAATATCCCCCAAATTACCCCTTTTTGGAAAGTAGACATTCCAAGGTATTTAGTAAGAGGCATGGTGAGCTTTTTGATGACACGTGACACTGATGACAGATGGCACTAATATGTGGCACTGATGACACATGGCACTGATGGCACTGATGACAGATGGCACTTATACGTGGCACTGATGACACGTGGCACTAATACGTGGCACTAATGACCGATGGCACTAATACGTGGCACTGATGACAGATGGCACTAATATGTGGCACTGATGACAGATGACACTAATACGTGGCACTGATGACACGTGACACTGATGACAGATGGCACTAATACTAATACTAATTTCTCTCACATGGCATGTGTACACCACAAATGGCACCCCAAAATAAATTCTGCTACTCCTCCATGTGTGGGACTTTTCCACAGCCCAGCCACTTAGAGAGGACCAACATGCAGAGCGCCACCACATGTTCTAGGAGCATAAATTACACATCTAACTTGTTGACTACCTATTACACTTTTGAAGTCCCTGGAGTACCAGGACAATGACACGTGACACTGATGTGGCACTGATGACAGATGGCACTGATACGTGGCACTGATGACACCTGACACTGATGACAGATGGCACTAATATGTGGCACTGATGACACATGGCACTGATGACAGATGGCACTTATACGTGGCACTGATGACACGTGGCAATAATATGTGGCACTGATGACAGGTGGCACTAATACGTGGCACTGATGACAGATGGCACTAATATGTGGCACTGATGACAGATGACACTAATACGTGGCACTGACACGTGACACTGATGACAGATGGCACTAATACGTGGCACTGATGACAGATGACACTAATACTTGGCACTGATGACATGTGACACTGATGACAGATGACACTGATACGTGGCACTGATCACACGTGACACTGATGACAGATGGCACTGATGGCACGTGACACTGATGACAGATGGCACTGATGGCACGTGACACTGATAACAGATGGCACGTGACACTGACAGGTGGCACTGATGACAGATGGCACTGATACGTGGCACTGATGACAGATGGCACTAATATGTGGCACTGATGTGGCACTGATGACAGATGGCACTTATATGTGGCACTGATGACAGATGGCACTTATACATGGCACTGATGACAGATGGCTTTTATAAGTGGCACTGGGGACAGATGGCATTGACAGGTGGCACTGGGGACAGGTGGCACTGGGGACAGGTGGCAGTGGGGACATATGGGCACTTTATATTTTTTTTTTTTTTTCCCCCACTCATCGCTGCAGCGTTCATCTCTCCCTCCTCACACGCGGTCTCTGTGTGAGGAGGGAGAGCGGCGATGAGAGATGATCTCATATGTTTACATATGAGATCATCTCTCATTGGAAGCTCCGATCGCGTTGTAAACGGCCGCTGTGATTGGCCGTTTACAGCGATCTGTGACTGGCTGTGTCCGAGGGACACGGCCAGCACAGAACTTCCCTGATGCGCGCCCGCGGGATCGCGCATTGCGGAAGTAAACAGGAGGAAGTCCAGGGACGCCCTCCCGGCAATTGGCGTCCGCGCTGCAGCCGTATTTCAGCTATAGCGCGGACACCTAGTGGTTAAGGTGATAAAACTTCTGTCACTGACTGGCCCCCAACCCCCCCGTTTTACCATTTGTTCCCTCGGTGAAGACGCGCTCTTCCTCTCTGCAGTTGTCTCGGCTCTTGATTGGCTAAATTGAAAGCAGCGCTAGCCATTGTCGAGTCCAATGACGCGGGTGCCGAGTCCCACTCTGTGTGCGCAGGAGCGCAACTCGCATGAGTGTCCACCAAGGAGAGCGCTTCTCCAATGTGGGCACCTGCTGTGGGGGAGGAGCTACTAGAGCCGCCGGGGGGACCCCGGAAGAGGACAATCAGGGCCACTCAGTGCAAAACTAACTGCACACTAGAGGTAAGTATAATATATTTGTTATTTTATATTAATTTTTTTAAACGAGGGTTTACAAACCCTTTAAGAGTTTAAATTTGTATGCAATCAGGCACGGTTTTGGTAAATCTAAAGACAAAAATCTGCAGAAAATCCTATAGTGTGTATGGGGTCATTCAAGCAATTTTTCATTCATTGCATTTTGGGTACCCACCATAGAGGAGACTTAGCAGCGGAGCCTCTCTATTTGTCTTGGCAACAGGAAGTGATGGGAAATCCAACATTTTACAGTTGTCACCAGAGTTGGGGTACATCTACTGTTTTGATGACAATTGTCTCAGGGGGGGGGGGGGGGGGCTATCAAAATTGTGCTAAGGGGCCCCATGATTAGTAGTTACGCCCACTGACTTCAGTTCTTTCAATCATGGAGGCCACACTACTGCGTACAGTATATCCTTACAAATTTTCTGTAACTAATGCAGCTTAAAATTCTACTCCGAATAATAATTGATAATGTTTTTCTATTTGAAATAGCAATAAAAAAATTATTTAAAAAAGAATAATAAAAAAAATATTAGTTGATAATAATGGTGGTAGTAATAATAATAATAATAACTACAAAAATGTATAATAATAATATTTTATTATTATTATTTATCAATAATAGTTATTTCTTGATAAAACTATTATTATTATTTACTATTAATAGGTAATTAATAATAATAATAGGTAATTGATAATAATAATAATAATAATAATAACAACAATAATAATAATTATTATTATTATTGTAGTTATTATTATTAATTATTATTATTATTATTATTATTATTATTATTATTATTAACAATTACCTATTAATAGTAAATAATATTAATAGTTTTATCAACAAACAACCATTATTGATAAATAATAATAATACATTATTCACTTTTAATACAATTCATACAGTAGTACTATAGATAAATAAAACTAGTTCTCTGTAACTAACCAATGCAGCTCAGATTACTAGTTCTGTTACTCCAAAAAAAAAAAAAAAAAATATATATATATATATATATATATATATATATATATATATATATATATATATTATATATATATATATATATATATATATATATATATATATATATATATATATATATATATGTATATATATATATATATATATATATATATATATATATATATATATATATTTAACTATCAATTAGTTATACAGTATATCCTTACAAATTTTATGTAACTAATGCAGCTTAAAATTCTACTCCTAATAATAATTGATAATGTTTTTCTATTTGAAATAGCAATAAAAAAATTATTTAAAAAAGAATAATAAAAAATATTAGTTGACAATAATGGTGGTAGTAATAACAATAATAATAATAACTACAAAAATTTATAATAATAATAATATTTTATTATTATTATTTATCAATAATAGTTATTTGTTGATAAAACTATTATTATTATTTATTATTAATAGGTAATTGTTATTATTAATAATAATAACAATAATAATAATAATTATTATTATTGTAGTTATTATTATTAATTATTATTAACAATTACCTATTAATAGTAAATAATATTAATAGTTTTATCAACAAACAACCATTATTGATAAATAATAATAACAATAATACATTATTCACTTTTAATACAATTCATACAGTAGTACTTATATAGATAAATAAAACTAGTTCTCTGTAACTAACCAATGCAGCTCAGATTACTAGTTCTGTTACTCCAAAAAAAAATTTTTAAATTATATTTAACTATCAATTAGTTATTAATTACCAATTAACCAATATTAATAAATAGTAATACTAATATAAATAATAAATTGAGCTATGATTAAGCACCATTACACGGTGTGAAACGCGTCAGTGCTTCTCCCTGTTTCTTTTGCATACGAAGTGACTGTATTGGATTTTACTATATCAATAAGGATGCCCTCAGTGGTGTGCGGCCGTCCAGGACTTTTTCTCTTCCTTCCATAAATAATAAATAATTTACTTTTAATGTGTATAGTATTTGCAGTTAAAGCAAAACTAAGGACCATCAAAAAAAAAAAAAATCAGAAAAAAAACATTTCACATAGTTTCTGGTGACTTTTTGGTGAAATAATAAATAATTAACTTTTAATGCGTATGATACTTGTAGTTAAAGCAAAACTAAAGTCCCTCAAAAACAAAAAATCCGAAAAAATATATTTCACATATCTTCTGGTGACGTTTTGGTGATTGCCACCATGCAGTGTATATGTATATATATATATATATTTTTCTTACTGTCTGTGTCCTTGTCGCAGATTTTTCCTCACTTCCTGTCTGGTGAAACTGTTGTCACCTTTACAGGAAGTACATAGATTTATATGTCACCAATAAGGTGCATTGTGCTGTGCTTATCAAAAGGGTGCAGAGCAATAGGTGGGGTGTTTTTTTTTTTTTTTTTTTTTAAGGGGGCAACAAGTTTAAATTGCTCCTGAGGGTGATAGAAGCATCTTTCATCTGATTTGCATCTATTCTTGCACCAAAAGGCTGCCCCTCATTATTCTCATTATTTATCTTCCTCATTATCCTCATCCATTATTTTTTTTTCCAAGAATAAAAAAAGGGGGGAACAAAGGAGGGGGGGGGTAAAAAAAATGTAAAGCCACAGTGTAAAAATGATGATTAAATACAGAAAAAAGAAACACACAAAGAATGTCGAAAAAATACTTAACCCCTAAATAGCCCCCCCCCCCCCCCAAAAAATGACATAAACAAAACAACGTAGAACATTTTTTTTCCATTATGGAACACATGAGCACCTCTCCTAAGATCTGTATGCATTTGTTTATTTTAAAGCAAGGTTCACCTGAGTAGCTGTATCCAATAAAATATTTTTTTCTTATTTATTTATGTATTTGTTTATTTTAAAGCAAGGTTCACCTAAGCAGAAGTATCCAATATTTTTTTTTTATTATTATTATTAATTTATTTATGTATTTGTTTATTTTAAAGCAAGGTTCACCTAAGCAGAAGTATCCAATATTTTTGTATTATTATTATTTATTTATTTATGTATTTGTTTATTTTAAAGCAAGGTTCACCTAAGCAGAATTATCCAATATTTTTTTATTATAATTTATTTATTTATGTATTTGTTTATTTTAAAGCAAGGTTCACCTAAGCAACTGTATCCAATAAAGCACAATTTCTTTTTTTATTTATTTGTTTATGCATGTATTTATTTATTTGTTTTAAAGCAAGGTTCACCTAAGCAGCTGTATTAGCAAAAAAATAAAATAAAATAAAAAAAACCCTCTAAATATAGTAAATAAAGAAAAAATATAGGAATTGTTTAAAGCAAGTTTTATCTAAGCAGCCCTGTTAGCAAAATTGAGAGTCTCTGTTTCAATGAAAAACCAAAACATAATTATGTGGGTGGACTGACCCTTTAAAAAATGTTTTGCTTTGCAAAGACTTCTGCTCCCCACCAGCTGGACTAGTTCTTAGGCAAGGTCCTGCAACTTACTGTAGACATTGATTAGGACATAATATGAGCACCTTAAAGAGCACTCCAATAAAGTACTTTTTTAATTATATATATATATATATATATATATATATATATATATATTTTTTTTTTTTTTTTTTTTTTTTTAATAAGGTTTTTTAAGTTTCATTTAAGCAGCAGCATCCATTAAAGCACTTTTGTTTTTTTGTTCTCATTATTTAAAGCAAGGTTCATCTAAGCAGCTGTATTAGCAAAAAAAAAAAAACCCTCCAAATAAAGTAAATTAAAAAAAAGTATTTTATATATATATATATATATGTATATATATATATATATATATATATATATATATATATATATATATATATATACACATAAATAAATATAAATATATATATATATATATATATATATATATATATATATATATATATATATATATATATATATATATATATATATATATATATATATATATATATATATACACATAAATAAATAAATATATATAAATAAATATATATATATATATATATAATAAAATAATTCGGTCAACTTTATGTTTATGGTTTTTTTTTTTTGACAATCTGATTTTTTTTTTCTACTAAATATACAATCTTGGTGATACCGCTGCCCTATGCTCCTCCATAAAACTGACTCCTCCATTACGGACACTTGTTGGCGGTGTTTACAGGCTCCTGGCACCATGACCGTTATCATTATGGGGGGTTTTTACTGTAAGAGCGGGCTTCCACAGGCGGTGGTCTCAGCGGGGGGCATCGATAGTTTCAAGAAACTATTAGATAAGTACCTGAACGACCGCAACATACAGGGATATACAATGTAATACTGACATATAATCACACACATAGGTTGGACTTGATGGACTTGTGTCTTTTTTGACCTCACCTACTACCCTGTTTCCCCGAAAATAAGACCTAGGGTGATTGTCGGTGTTGGCTGCAATATAAGCCCTACCCTGTTTCCCCCAAAATAAGCCCTACACTGAAAATAAGACCTACAAGGACTTTAACTAGGGCTTATTTGGGGGGTAGGGCTTATATTGAAGCCATCACCGACAATCACGCTAGGTCTTATTTTCGGGGAAACAGAGTATGTAACGTAAGTAATGTAATGTAACTCTGACCCACGTTGGGTGTACATGCCAGAAAATTTTTCCCATTCTGGGATAACATTTTTACACCTATTCGAGAGTCTTGTTGGAGATAAAAATATTCCCAACAAATCCCAGATCACGGTGTTATCCATGTTGCCAGGCTCCTGTAAGCGAATTAAGAAAAGCTTGGTTAGGCATTTCACCACCGCCGCTCGCTCTGTAATGGCAAGACGCTGGCGATTGGTCGAAAAGCACCATCGCTAGCCGAATATGGATAAAATCGACCAACTGGAACGTATTGATTGCATTGGAGGAGGATAATACTGGATCATACAAGCTTATGTGGACAGTCAGGTCCCATTTCAGATACTCTTCGGAAGTTTGATCCATTCATCTCTTGGAAAATGTGAAACCTTATTGGCTCCGGATAACCTCCCATCAGCTTCCCCTCTTCTTTTTTTTCTCTCTCTTCTTCTCCTTCTAGTCCCTCACTTTCCCTTCCTATCGCCTTCTTCCTAATATTCTCCTTATGTCCTCGCTAAAGGTTTGACCATATTAGGTATTATTACCTACAAGGAGATATCTTACGTTGTGTAAGTTGGGCCGGGTGGCCCTTTATTTTTTGAAATACACTTTCCTGTTCAGTTGACAGGATATATGACATCGTTTATTTGCTATCAACCACCTGAAAAGGTTTCCATATTGTACCCTCTATACACGCTTCAATGCTGTTATATAACATTACCTTTCAGATGGCATCACACGTCGCGTGTCGCCATTCAGAGTTGTCAAACTGTCAGCATATTTGTCTTAATACGATCTGCCTCTGTTTTATAGGCATATAATGTAAACATTTTTGCTAATAAAATTGTTTAACTATAAATATACACTGACTGTTGTCAGTGGGAGGAATAGTGTCCCATCATTGGTATCAGTGGGAGGAATAGTGTCCCATCATTGGTATCAGTGGGAGGAATAGTATCCCATCATTGGTATCAGTGGGAGGAATAGTGTCCCATCATTGGTATCAGTGGGAGGAATAGTGTCCCATCATTGGTGTCAATGGAAGGAATAGTGCCCCATTATTGGTGTCAGTGGGAGAAATGGTGCCCCATCATTGGGATCAGTGGGAAGAATAGTGTCCCATCATTGGTGTCAATGGAAGGAATAGTGCCCCATCATTTGTGTCAATGGGAAGAATAGTGCCCCATCATTGGTGTCAGTGGGAGGAATAGTGTCCCATCATTGGTGTCAATGGAAGGAATAGTGCCCCATCATTGGTGTCAATGGAAGGAATAGTGCCCCTTCATTGGTGTCAGTGGGAGGAATAGTGTCCCATCATTGGTGTCAATGGAAGGAATAGTGTCCCATCATTGGTATTAGTGGGAGGAATAGTGTCCCATCATTGTTGTCAGTGGAAGGAATAGTGCCCCATCATTGGTGTCAGTGGGAAGAATAGTGTCCCATCATTGGTGTCAATGGAAGGAATAGTGCCCCATCATTGGTGTCAATGGAAGGAATAGTGCCCCTTCATTGGTGTCAGTGGGAGGAATAGTGCCCCTCCATTGGTGTCAGTGGGAGGAATAGTGTATCATCATTGGTATCAGTGGGAGGAATAGTGCCCCATCATTGGTATCAGTGGGAAGAATAGTGCATAATTCACAATTTATTGAGATAGGAACCTATGAGCAAAAAGTATGTTGGCATAGGACACACCCCCTTTCCACTCCCCCTTAAAGGAGAATTATACAAATAAAAATTCCTTTTTTTTTAACACCACTATTCCTTTATATTGGCTTTTGAAACTTACAAATGCAGCTATTTAGAATTTGTATGAAAGGTTTAGCGCTGGGAAACACTTTTTGATTGATAAGTAGTGCATTTTATATACAGCCCAAAATGAGGAACAAATGAGGAGGAAAGAGGGACTTTGTTCCAAATCAGGGACGGTTGGGAGCTATGCAAACGACCCTACTTATTATTATTTTATATAACCCTAAATATTATATATATTAACAATAATACAATATATTATAATATATATATATATATATATAATAAGTTATAATAATTAATAAGGAATAATATAAATAGGTTTTTCAAAAAGTTTTCGCACTTCTTTCACTCTGTTGTATATAAAAAGTACGGGAACCAATTAGATGTATATATATATAGACATGCCGGTAGGTTAATTGGATTCTGTCTAAATTGGCCCTAGTATATGTATGAATGTATGTCAGGGACCTTAGAGTGTAAGCTCCTTGCGGGCAGGGACTGATGTGAATGTACAATATAGATGTAAAGCGCTGTGTAAATTGACGGCGCTATATAAGCACCTAAAATAAATGAAATTAATAAATAAATAAATAAAAAATATATATATATATATATATATATATATATATATATTTTTTTTTTTAATATATGTCAAATTTTTCAACATTTAAAAAATGTATCCAATATCAGTTGCAGCAAATGTGATGAGAAGGCACTCACGTCCGCGTCCATTCTGCTGGAATTAGGTCCTCTTAGTATTTGAACGGTGCCGCCTTTGCTCTGATCTCTTCCTCTCAAAATGTCAAAATCGCGCTGGTATCAGAGTGCAAGCTCCTCAGGTGAGAAGTGGTGTCATTACACGTTAGAACTTACATTTATTTTGCTGGATCAATGTGATTTTTATTTTATTTTTTTCTGCGCAATAACCATGTCCAGTTCAACGATAATTATTGCAAAGATTGAAGCCATGGGGGTAGACAACCTTGGCACTCCAGATTTGCTGAAACTACAAATCCCATTGTCCCTCTAGGAGTCATGCCTGTTGCTGTCAGAGACTTGTTGCTCATGGAACTTGTAGCAGTAGTGTCCAGGTTGCCTACTCCCTGATTCAACCAAATACTGTGGAACCTCGGTTTATGAGTAACGCGGTTAACGAGCGTTTTGAAAGACGAGCAGCTTTTTTTTTTATTCTGACTCGGTTTGCGAGTGTTACAAAACAAGCAAAATTCAAGCTAATGGGCGGTGCAGTACCGCATTTGGCCAGAGGTGCGGGGGCGCCGGGGACACTCGGAACAGTTCGGAGCCATTTGGAAATACTCAGAAACACTCTGAAATACTCCGTTCCCGAGTGTTTCCAAGCCATTCCGAGGCTTTCCGAGTTCAGCCGAGCTGTTTCTGAGTATTTCCGAGGCTCTCCGGTGCTCCCCCCACCTCTGGTCACATGTGGTATTGCATGTAATAGAAGTCAATGCGGAACTAATTATCTTTGTTTTAATTGACTTCAATGGGGAAACTCGCTTTGATATGCGAGTGCTTTGGATTACCAGCATTCTCCTGGAAAAAGATCATGCTCGTAATCCAAGGTTCCACAGCTTCTGTTGTGTAGATCAGGAATCATCAAACTACGGCCCTCCAGCTGTTGCAGAACTACACATCCCATGAGGCATTGCAAAACTCTGACATTCACAGACATGACTAGGCATGATGGGAATTGTAGTTCTTGAACAACTGGAGGGCCATAGTTTGAAGACCCCTGGTGTAGATACTAACACAGGCCGATTCCTCAAACTTGAGCACTTGGAGGACGGGCCTGCCTGTAATAATCACACGTGATTCCTCATCACCCGTGCAGATGGAGAATGTAGGTTTCCCCTGTGTAAACCCCAACAGAGCAGGGGATGGCTAAGATACTACCTCCAGCTCTAAGTTGAATTTTAGGAAAGTCAGTGAGCCAATTACATGAGTCACTAATTGGAATTCTAGGGGATTTATACACAGTGTAGTAAAAAATCTCTAACGGCCTTTGCAAGGACGAAACATATAAACCCCAAAGACATGCTGGTAGGTTAATTGGCTTCTGTCTAAATTAGCCCTAGTATATGAATGTGAGTTAGGGACCTTAGATAAGCTCCTTGAAGGTAGGGACCGATGTGAATGTACAATGTATATGTAAAGCACTGCGTAAATTGACAGGGCTATATAAGTACCTTAAATAATAATAATATAGAAATGTTCAGCGGTCATTAATGGCCATTCTGGCCACACATTGAAAAGTAAAAAATGTTTGCTTCCGTAGCAATTTTCGAGGTTATATCAATTTATTTAATGACGGCAGAGTTTTTTTCCTTTAAAATAGAACTGGAAAGTAGCCAAGTACTGTCAGAAAAAAAAAAATACAACCGTAGAAGTGAGACTCCCTTGCAGTGGTAGACATAGGTGTGTGCACACGGTGTGACAGGTGTGCCTGGGCACACCCTAATTAACCCATGGGGTGCATATCCCCCCTGTTTAGACCCCTAATATTTCACCAGATAAAAAAAAAATCGAATTTTTCTTTTTTCTGCTAAAAAAAATTGTAAAAAAATTATATTTGCTATGCTCCAGTTTGTGAATGAACCTCTGTACAGAGCGCTTCCTGTTCATTTAATCTGCAGCTGAGGAATCTGTGTCCTGAGGAATCTGTGTCCTGAGGAATCTGTGTCCTCAGTCTCTTTTCTCTATCTCAAAAATCACCCACATATTTTTTTGTTAAACAACAAAAAAAACGAATTGTAGGAAAACTGTAATAATAAAAAATTATAAAAACCCACAGAGCTGCTGCTAAAAAAATAAATAAATAAAATAAAATAAAAAAAAATAAAAAACAATAATAATAAAATTGTAACAAATAATAAAAAATATATATATAATTAAGGGCCCATTTTCACAGGTATTCTGGTGGTTTGTTCATGCAGCTGGAACTGCCTGTTATGCCGCGTACACACGGTCGGAATTCTCGACGGAAAAAGCTCTGATGGTTTTCCCGTCGGAATTCCGAAGGAATTTCGCTCAAACTGTCTTGCCTACACACGGTCACACCAAATTCCGACGGTCAGTAACACAGCGGCATAAAATACGTTCAACAGCACTATAAAAGGGAAGTTTAATGCTTCCGAGCATGCGTCGAATTGTTTCCGAGCATGCGTCGGAATTTTGCGTGTCGGAAATTGCATACACACGATCGGAAAATCCGATAGAAAGGTTTTCCGTCTGAAAAATTGAGAACGGGTTCTCAATCCAAAGTCCGTCGAAAATTCCGACTGAAAAAGACCGATGGGCATACACACAGTTGGAAAATCCGATGAAAAGCTTCCATCGGACTGTTTCCATCGGAAATTCCGACCGTGTGTACTCCGCATTAGGCTTGTCATCTAGACTGTACAGGACCCCATGATTTTTAAATTTAGCGCTGGTTTCAGCGGCACTTTGGAGGGATTTCAAAATTAGATTTTAGTGATTGGGTCTACAAGACTGTATTATCTTTTTTTATTTATTTATTTATTACAGGTTCTTATATAGTGCTGACAATTTACGCAGCTCTTTACAAATACATTGTACATTCACATAATTTCCTGTCCTCACGGAGCTTACAATCTAAGGTTCCCTAACTCACATTCATACATACAAAACTTTGCAATTTTTTTTTTATTTCACTAAAATGAACAGTCTATTAAAAAAAGTGTGTAAAAACTGTTTTTTGCTGCAATATTCACATTCAGTTTGGAGATTTCCCCTGCAGTACTGTTTTCTGCCACTAGGGGGAAGATTTACTAAACTGGAGCATGCAGAATCTGGTACAGCTCTGCATAGAAACCAATCAGCTTCCAGGTTTTATTGTCAAAGCTTAATTGAACAAGCTGAAGTTAGAAGCTGATTGGCTACCATGCAGAGCCGCACCCGATTTCTAAGGCCTCCAGTAGTGCCGGGACAAGGTCATCTAGAGCCCAGAGTGAATGCCACACTGCGCCCCGACCCCCCCAAGATGATTGAGCATTATGTGTCAGCAAAATCCCCCCCCCACTAATCTGCATGCTTACCCTTCAAGTATAATTTACCCGTCCCCCCTCCCGGTACAAATCCTTGCCCCCCCCCAGCTCAAACCCTCTCTCTCTCCAAATCCCCCCCCCCCCCCAAAAAAAATCACTCTTTCTAGCACAAATCCTTTAACCCTCAAATTTCCCTTTGGAATACACATTCTCTCCACCCTATTCCGAACCCCCCCCCCCCAACCTTAGCACAAGTCCCCCCCCACTCCCCCAGCACAAATCTCCCTTAGGTGTCCTTAGTACTGTTGTTTTGCTTTGGGTTATATATTGCTGGAGCTCAGTTTTCAATGCTGCCCGTTTTTCTTTCTTGGCGATTTCAACCAACTTTCAAGGCAACCTACCGGCAACATTTTCCACCTAAACTAATGGACACTAAACATAGTTAGCCTTAAATAATGTTTCTTTTCAAGAATTAGACGCCCGGTGGTAGAAGTTTCCCAAACTTGTGTATAATCTTTGGCATTGCTTGGTGTTGGGTCTTCCATTGAACCCAATCTCTGGTGTCTATCACACGGTTCTGTAGATGGGAAAGGTTCTATTGAACCCAATCACTGGTGCCTATTACATGGTTCTGTAGACAGGAAAGGTTCCATTGAACCCAATCTCTTGTGTCTATCATATAGTTCTGTAGACGGGAAAGGGTCTATTGAACCCAATCTCTGGTGTTTATCACATAGTTCTGTAGATGAGGAAGGTTTAATTGAACCCAAGCTCTAGTGCCTAATGCATGGTTCTGTAGATGGGAAAGGTTCTATTTAACCCAATCTCTGGTGTCTATCACATAGTTCTGTAGATGGGGAAGGTTTCATTGAACCCAATCTCTAGTGCCTATTACATGGTTCTGTAGATGGGAAAGGTTCTATTGAACCCAATCTCTGGTGTCTATCACATGGTTCTGTAGACGGGAAAGGTTTCACTGAACCCAATCTCTGGTGTCTATTACATGGTTCTGTAGATGGGAAAGGCTCCATTGAAACCAATCTCTGGTGTCTATTACATGGTTCTGTAGACGGGAAAGGTTCCACTGAACCCAATCTCTGGTCTCTATCACATGGTTCTGTAAACGGGAAACGGTTCCACTAAACCCAATCTCTGGCATCTACCACATGGTTCTGTAGACGGAAAGGTTCCATTGAACCCAATCTCTGGTGTCTATCACAGTTCTGTAGACGGGAAAGGATCCATTGAACCCAATCTGTTGTGTCTATCACATAGTTCTGTAGACGGGAAAGGTTCCATTGAACCCAATCTCTTGTGTCTATCATATAGTTCTGTAGACAGGAAAGGGTCTATTGAACCCAATCTCTGGTGTTTATCACATGGTTCTGTGGTCAGGAAAGGTTCTATTGAACCCAATCTCTGGTGTCTATCACATAGTTCTGTAGACGGGGAAGGTTTAATTGAACCCAATCTCTAGTGCCTATTACATGGTTGTGTAGATGGGAAAGGTTCCACTGAACCCAATCTCTGCTGTCTATCACATCGTTCTGTAGATGGGAAAGGTTCCATTGAACCCAATCTCTGGTCTCTATCACATGGTTCTGTAAACGGGAAAGGTTCCACTAAACCCAATCTCTGGTGTCTTTCACATGGTTCTGTAGATGGGAAAGGTTCCACTGAACCCAATCTCTGGTGTCTATCACAGTTCGGTAGATGGGAAAGGATCCATTGAACCCAATCTGTTGTGTCTATCACATAGTTCTGTAGACAGGAAAGGTTCCATTGAACCCAATCTCTTGTGTCTATCATATAGTTCTGTAGACGGGAAAGGTTCTATTGAGCCCAATCTCTGGTGTTTATCACATGGTTCTGTGGTCAGGAAAGGTTCTATTGAACCCAATCTCTGGTGTCTATCACATCGTTCTGCAGATGGGAAAGGTTCCATTGAACCCAATCTCTGGTGTCTATCACATGGTTCTGTAGACGGAAAAGGTTCCATTGAGCCCAATCTCTGGTGTCTATCACATGGTTCTGTAGATGGGAAAGGTTCCATTGAACCCTAATCTCTGGTGTCTATCACATGGTTCTGTAGACGGAAAAGGTTCCATTGAACCCAATCTCTGGTGTTTATCACATGGTTCTGTAGATGGGAAAAATGCGGGGCTGCATGTATGATAGATTGGATCTAACTTCTCTGTCTGTATGAGAACACGGAGAGAGAAAAGAGAGTGAAGTGTGTGTATATGTGTGCGCTTCCCCTCCTCCTCCTCCTCCTCCTCACTGCTCCTCTCTATGAGCTGCATCACATCTCTCCCATGCTGCAGGGACCCTTTATTCTCACTTTTAGCCCTGTATCTCCACCTAGTGGACACTTTCGGCACAACCGCTTTGTACGCCGCAGGTGTCAGCGAGACTTTACTTGATCTTTTCTCCGCTGCTTATCTATGGCTTACACAATAAAAGGGGTAGGCACGGTAAAAAAATAAAATAAAAAAATGGATAATTTTGGAAAATGCTTTGTGTGACTGGGCAGCGCCGACGGTGAAAGAATAATTTAAAAACCTTGAGGCCCCATTCCCCACAATTGTTTTACAATCGTGCGGGGGGTTATTTTCCACTTTATTTTTTTGTGCGTTTTCATGCAACACGCATTCATTTCAATAAGTTGCCCTACGTCAACGAACGCGGCAAAGTATCTAATGTAGCCTTTCTGCCGCATCGAGCTTGTGTGCTATAACTTCCAGACCAGCGATGTACCGAAGTCACTGGACTTTCAACTGGTTATACTGGGATGATGCCGGGATGATCATGCCATACTGTTTTTTTTTTTTGTTTTTTTTTAGAGCCGGTGTTCTGTAAAAAGAGCCAACTCGTCAAAATCTCCAAATACCTGACTTCCGGTTCCTCTCCAGCAGCAGTAATTGCAGATTTGGACGCAGGGCTGGTGCAAGGATTTTTGACACCCTAGGTGAAACCTAATTTTGCCCCCCCCCTTGACTCCACCCCCTGCCCTGCCTTTTCCCTGCCCATGTAAACCCCACTTTTTTAACAAAGCACCCTTAAAATGCAGCCCACCAGCGCCCATCAATGCAACCTACCAGCACCCATAAAATGCAGCCTATCGGCGCCCATCAAATGCTGCCTATCAGCGCCCATCAATGCAGCCCACCAGCGCCCATCAATGCAGCCCACCAGCGCACATCAATGCAGCCTCACCAGCGCCCATCAATGCAGCCTCACCAGCGCCCATCAAATGCAGCCTATCAGCGCCCATCAAATGCTGCCTATCAGCGCCCATCAAATGCAGCCTACCAGCGCCCATCAAATGCAGCCCACCAGCGCCCAACAAATGCAGCCTCACCAGCGCCCATAAAATGCAGCCTACCAGCGCCCATCAAATGCAGCCCACCAGCGCCCATCAATGCAGCCTCACCAGCGCCCATCAAATGCAGCCTCACCAGCGCCCATCAAATGCAGCCCACCAGCGCCCATCAAATGCAGCCCACCAGCGCCCATCAAATGCAGCCTCACCAGCGCACATCAATGCAGCCACACCAGCGCCCATCACATTTAGCCGCACCAGGACCCATCAAATGCAGCCCACCAGCGCCCATCAAATGCAGCCCACCAGCGCCCATCAAATGCAGCCCACCCAGCGCCCATCAAATGCAGCCTCACCAGCGCCCATCAATGCAGCCTCACCAGCGCCCATCACATTTAGCCTCACCAGGACCCATCAAATGCAGCCTCACCAGCGCCCATCAAATGCAGCCCACCAGCGCCCATCAAATGCAGCCCACCAGCGCCCATCAAATGCAGCCCATCAAATGCAGCCCACCAGCCCATCAAATGCAGCCTCACCAGCACACATCAATGCAGCCTCACCAGCGCCCATCACATTTAGCCTCACCAGGACCCATCAAATGCAGCCTCACCAGTGTCCATCAATGAATGTTTGCTTGCTTCCATTCATTCAGGAGTCGGGACACAGGCACAGTCCTTCACCGCCGCTGCGCCTCTGACACTATCTGTGAACAGAGGGGTGGCTGCCTGCTGATGCTGAGACTTAGTTGCTTGCTGCAGAGAGAAGAGAGTAGGAAAACCAGTGGCCGGGCGCCCCCTAGGCAGCATGTTTTACCGGCAACGTCTACAGTACGGTAGACAACAGAAGGAGTGGGCATTGTTAGCCCGCCCGCTAGTAACCAACAACATGGCTGCCTCCAAGGCGACGACAACTTTTTTTACTGCTTACCCGTTCTTCTATCAAAACAGCCAACTCGTTGTATACCATACTGTATACGCTTTCTGTACTGTATATTTATATATATATTGTATGCAAAAATCGTTAAAAAAAATTTGTTGTATTTGTTTTAAATTGTTGTATGCAAAAATATATATATAAAAACAAATTGTATGCAAAACTATAAAAAAAATTCATTAATTGCAAAAATATAAAAAAAATTCATTAAAAAAATTGCAAAAATATAAACAAAATGTTGTATGCAAATATAAATATATATATATATATAGAGAGAGAGAGAGAGAGAGAGAGAGAGAGAGAGATATTCACACACTGTATTTATAAAAATGTTTTGCACGAATGTATAAAACAAAACTTTGCAAGCCACAATATATAAAAAATGTTGTATGCAAAAAAAAAAAAATATATATATTTATATATATATATATATATATATATATATATATATATATATATATATACACACACACACATACATACACATTAATATATATATATTAAACTTTGCATGAAAAGATATATAAAAAAATGTTGTATGAAAAAATTTAAAAAATGAATATATATATATATATATATACATATATATCTCACAAAAGTGAGTACACCCCTCACGTTTTTGTAAATATTTTATTCTATCTTTTCATGTGACAACACTGAAGAAATGACACTTTGCTACAATGTAAAGTAGTGAGCGTACAGCTTGTATAACAGAGTACATTTGCTGTCCCCTCAAAATAACTCAACACACAGCGAATTTCGCACCGAAAGTCACATCAAAGTCGCACTCCAAAGTTGCACTGGAAATTGTGCGATTTCGGAGTCGTACTAGTGTGAATGGAGACGGAGGGCGGTCGGGAGGAGGGAAAAATTTGTGGCTGAGCCATGGTCATATCGCTCCCTGGCCGCCCACCCGATCTGTAAAACAACAGCTGGATAGGGCTGTGCGTATTCTGCGACTGCGATGCGTTGCAACACTTTTAAATTGGGGCGCTGAGTCAAACAAGCGGTTCACTGGGGCCTGCCCCGCAACTGCGTGCAATGGGCGCGATTGTAGCGCAGTGGCGTGGCATTATATGGTTAAATCAGGCCTCCTCGCAGCCTGCCAAAGGCCCTCTGAAGAGCAACCCAAATGTGGATCACTCTTCAGAGGGCACTGCATTCCACTGTGTTAAATAAAATAAATAATAAATAAAAAGTGTTGATTTTTTTTCCCCACTGCTGTACAAAGCGGCTCCTACATTGTTTCAATGGGCTCTACAACCCTGCGGTCTAGGCTCCCCTGTGTCAGAATCCCTTTAAGCGCCCGGCTTTCCATTTTCCTAAAGATCTAAGGCGACGTGATCTTCCAAATGTCTAGCAGACGTTTCCACTCGTCTTATGTCAATCCAGGCAGACGACGCGCAACAAAAAAAGGGGCCGGGGGCGACGGGTAAATCCTCACCTCTAATTACCAGCTTGTGATTATTTTCTCTTCCCTTGAAGAGGCGGCCATTGAACCCGCTGTCACCGCTCAATCCGCGATCAAAGGGGAAGGAAGGGATACATGTTGTAACAATATTCACAAAGTGCTCCTGTATTCTTCCCCCGATTAGAAAGACATTACACTTCTGTTACATTGTATCGGCGGAATAATAGCAGGAGCTTCCAATTTGATTTTCAGAATTCCGCCTGACGTTGCGGCGTCCTGTGGTTGCCCGGCAACATGTAAATACAACAAATGCCGGGGAGTACCCACCCGTTCCGCAAGCGGCACGCGCCTGGGCCAGCATTGCTTCATAAGGACCAGGCCCCTTCTGGCACTTTTTTGTTCACAAGTATAAATCAGTACTTTTTGCTAGGAAATTACTTAGAACCCCCAAACATTTTAATTTATAAAAATAACATGTCACGCTTTAAAGATGTGTGCACTCATGGAATGGCGACAAACTATGATACTTAAAAATATCCATAGGTGACGCTTTAAATTTTTTTACAGGTTACCAGTTTAGAGTTATAAAGGAGGTCCTGCACTAGAATTATTGATCTCGCTCTAATGTTTGCGGTGATACCTCACATGTGTGACTTACGTATGTGTTCAATTCTGCGCGTGAGTGATGGGGGCACTTTAATTATTTTTTTTCCTATTTATTTTATTTTTTTGTTTTTACACTATCCCTTTACTTTTATTTTAATTTTTTACACTGTCCCTTTAATTTTTATATTTTTTTTTCTATTTATTTTTATTTTTTATTTTTACACTGTCCCTTTATTTTTATTTTTTACACTGTCCCTTTATTTAATTTTTTTCTTTTTATTTTTTATTTTTTACACTGTCCCTTTATTTTTATTTTTTACACTGTCCCTTTAATTTTTATATATTTTTTCTTTTTATTTTTCTTTTTTATTTTTACACTGTCCCTTTATTTAATTTTTTTCTATTTTCTTTTTTATTTTTACACTGTCCCTTTATTTTTATTTTTATTTTTTACACTGTCACTTTAATTTTTTAATTTTTTTTATTTATTTTTACACTTTCCCTTTAATTTTCTTTTTTTTTATACATTTTATTTCTATTAGAAGGAATGTAAACATCCCTTCTAATAGAAATAAGGGATTACAGGTCCTCTTTATGGAAAGATCTGGGGTCTATAAGACCCCAGATCTGTCCTCTACCTTTTGAATCAAAAGATAATATAAGAAAATATAATATATTTTTTAATATATATATATTTTTTTATCTTTTGCTTTAAAAAAAACTTCTGCCCTAGGTCATGACGTCGCTCCGGTCCTCCTAGATCATAGATGTGATCAGAGATGATCTGGTTTCTGTTTACCACTATGGCCAGCCTTGCGAACCGTTGGACCATTTTTCAGGCTCGCTGGTAATAACAGTAAGCCAGAGAAACACCAGCGAGCGAGCGGGAGGAGCGACAACTCCCGCTGCTTCTGAAAGCTATCCAGCGGCTAATTAGCCACTTGGATTGCTTTCATAAAAAAAGAGAATCGCAGCTGAAAAAAAAATCCGGGGTTGCGGTTTATATCTTCAGTCATTACCCTGGTGAAACACTTGGAAAAAAAAATTTGATCTTTTGGTTTAAAATAAATAAAAAAATGTTTACTTCTGCCCTTGACCGGAAGTGACGTCATGACGTCGCTCCAGTCCTCCTAGATCATAGAGGTGGTCAGAGACATCCTGGTCTCTGGAAACCTCTATGGCCAGTCACGCGAAGGGTTGGATCGTTTCCCAAGTTCACCGGTAAAAATCGTAAACCTGAGAAACACCAGCAAGCGAGAGCGAGGGGCGGGGGGCAACTCCTCCCGTTGCTTCTGAAAGCGGTCCAGCAGCTAATTAGCCGCTTGGATCGCTTTCATGAGAAAGAGAATCGCCAGCTAAAAAAATAACAGGGTTACGGCTGATAGCTTCAGTCATAATCCCGTAAAACGACTTGCAAGCCACAAAGTATATATACATATTATGGTTGGCAAGTGGTTATACAGTCCAAGTGTGGTTGCATCAAAAATCGAAGGCTCCGTTCACACTATGCAGGTGCGACGCAGCTGTGCGACGCATGGCTCTGCGTTTTCAGCTCATTACCCTGTGTGCCAATTTATTTCAAATAAATTAGACTGCGTTAAACTTTTGTTACATTGTGTCGGTGGAATAATAGCAGGAGCTTCTCATTTTATTTTCAGAATTCCGCGTGACGCCGCGGCATCCTGTGGTTGCCCAGCAACAAGGAAATGCTCTGCTTTCTGCACATGCCCGCAGGTTCCTTTAACTCTTATTGGTAACCCTAAAATACATCTAGCAAGCGTGGGTGCGTTCGCGACTACCAAATACTGCAGTGCCATGCAGTTTGTTACTGCGCGATTTTTAAAAAACGCCCCTGCGTTATTTTTTTGCATGTTCCACGCGCTTAAGGTAGCCTAGGGGAATTAATAGACTTCCCTAAAAGCAACATGCAGGAACACACAAACAAATGCTTGCACTCGTGTGTAAACAATGATCTGACTGTTCTGCAAAATCACTCTACGCCAAACTGCATGGTGCAGTTTGCATTTTTGAGTGTGGTGCGAAAATGCCCCCATTAGCAGAAATAAAGGGGCAAAGAAAGAAAAGGACATGAGCCATTCTCATGCATTGGCTTGTGTATAATTAGGCTTGAGCTATAGATCTCTGTTAACAACAAGCTTTTTCAGCAATGCAGTTAAGATTAGCCTGGTAAACATGAAAAATGTATCTTAGGGTTCCTCCTGCTGGCTATAAAAAAAAGAAAATAATAATAATTCACATTTACCTGACCAAGGAGATATCATTTTTAATATAATTAAAAATATAAAAAATAATAAAAAATAAATAAAAAAATAATATATACAAATTAAAAAATCTATATATTCCCTTTAAAGTGTATCATTTTGAATATAAAAAAAATTATATATACAAATTTAAAAAGCTATATATTCCCTTTGAAGTGTATCTAAAGCTGAAAGATAGAGTGGGTAACAGTTATTTTTTTTGCACCTATCTATTTGATTAAGAGTGATATTTGTCTGAATAAAAAGGTATTTAAACTAAAAGGGAGGCAAAATGTAAAAAAAAATGTTTATGGGACAGGATGTGAACAAAGGTTTTCACAAATGGATAAGGACAGGAAATAAAACATATAAGGGGTTGTAACCCTTCCCTATCCAAATTTTTTTTTACAAAAAGTTTTGAGTTTCAATATACCTTAAATGCTAATTCAAGAATTTCAATTTTTTTTTAATTTCTAATTTTTTAAATTTCAAATTTAAAAATGTGTGGGTGTAGAAACAAATTGTTGGTGTATCCATTGTGCCCAAGGTACTTAAATGTAAAAAAACAAATGTTTATGGGACAGGATGTGAACAAAGGTCTTCACAAATGGATAAGGACAGGAAACAAAACATATAAGGGGTTGTAACCCTTCCCTACCCACATTTTTTTCACAAAAAGTTTTGGGTTTCAATATACTTTAAATGTTAATTAAAAAATATCTAATTTTTTAAATGTCTAATTTTTTAAATGTCTAATTTTTGAAATTTCAAATTTTTGAAATTTCAAATTTTTGAAATTTCAAATTTTTGAAATTTCTAATTTTTGAAATTTCTAATTTTTGAAATTTCGAATTAAAAAATGTATGGGTGTAGAAACAAATGTTGGTGTATCCATTGTGCCCAAGGTACTTGCAATTTTTGTTGTTGTTAGGATTATATAGCCACAGGAATTGCCACATCTAGGCAAGAATTACTTTAAACTTTAATTTCTAGTGAAGAGTCCTCCATATTTAAAATTCTATATTATTTTATATTATTGTTCATGGGACAGGGTGTGAACAAAGGTTTTCAAAATTGGATAAGGACAGGAAATAAAACATACAGTATAAGGGGTTGTAACCTTTCCCTACCCAAATTTCTTTTACAAAAAGTTTTGGGTTTCAATATACTTTAAATGCTAATTCAAAAATTTATATTTTTTTAAATTTCACATTTTTTCAATTTCACATTTTTTCAATTTCACATTTTTTCAATTTCAAATTTTTTCAATTTCACATTTTTTAAATTTCAAATTTTTTCAATTTCACATTTTTTAAATTTCAAATTTAAAAATGTATGGGTGTAGAAACAAATTTTGTGCCCAATTTTGTGCCCAAGGTACTTGCAATTTTTGTTGTTAGGATTATATAGCCACAGGAATTGCCACATCTAGGCAAGAATTACTTTAAACTTTAGTTTCTAGTGAAGAGTCTTCCATATTTTTTATTTTATATTATTTTATATTATTGTTTATGGGACAGGATGTGAACAAATGTTTTCACAAATTGATAAGGACAGGAAATAAAACATATAATTTCTTTTACAAAAAGTTTTGGGTTTCAATATACTTTAAATGTTAATTCAAAAGTTTCAAATGTTTTCAATTTCAAATTTTTCAAATTTCAAACTTTTTTAAATTTCTAATTTTTTAAATTTCAAATTTTTTAAATTTCATGTATGGGTGTAGAAACAAAGGTACTTGCAATTTTTGTTGTTGTTAGGATTATATAGCCACAGGAATTGCCACATCTAGGCAAGAATTACTTTAAACTTTAATTTCTAGTGAAGAGTCCTCCATATTTAATTTTTTTTATTATGGTTGTTATTGTGTAATAGTTTGGGGATTTTTTTTTTTCAATAACCTACCGCCTAGGTTGGCACATGGCTTCTAAATAAAAATTAAATGTAAATATATTCAATTCAAAATAAATTAAATATAAATTTGAAAATTAAAAAAATGTGTTTAGAGGACATTTTTTTTAAATTTCCCCACAAATAAACTTTTTTTTTTAATTTTTAAAGATTAAATATGAGACTCATTCTGCAGCCAGCTGTGAATCCCAGAAGATGCAGTAACCAGAAAATTGAGTTTATTTCTCCACCTTGACAAAAATGTGTTAGGAATGCAGAATTGACCTTGGGACATCAGGGAAATTTAGACTGGCTTACTGCTTGTATCCTGAGGCATCTACGACTGCCTGACCTCACGTCTCCCCACTGATAAGTCTGAGGATTTGGATCCTCATCTGTCAGATGTCTGAAGCCTCTTATAGGTGGACGGGAGATTACTCTCTATTTTCCAAATTTAAGAAGTTCTCCTTCAAACCTCCCTGTGATGTCTGGAATACAGCCAGGAGGACACGGCCAAGCTTTATCTCCCACAGAAGTCCTGTGTGTTCTACACCTATTATTCTAAAAGCAAAAAGGGAAACTATAATGGTTTGGAGGTCAATTCAAAATGTAAATTCATATTTGATTTTCATTTATTTTTTAATAAATGCATTTAATTAATAAAAATTAAGAATTTATGAAAAAAATTCTTGTTTAAAATAATAATAATTTAGGATGAGCAGAGTGATTTCAGCAAAACTGATTTTAGAACGAAATGACTACTTTTACCATTTTGCTGAAGCGGAAACTTAGTTTCGCTCGTTGTGCAACTTAGGCAAAACTTTCTTGTAAAAAATCCTGCTCTTTTATTTAGTTAAATTTTTGTTTATTTACGGTAGTTTCATTTATTTCAGTTAGTGTTCTTCGTATTTGTTTTTTATTTCTGCTTTTTATTTTTTTTATTTTTTTTGGGGGGGGGGGGGGTACATTTTACATTTGTGTGTTTGATTAGGGTTATTTGTATTCTGTAATTTTACCTCTTTTTTTTATTTCAGTTTATCTCGTTGTATTTTTTTTTCTTTTTCTTGAAAAAAATTTAAATAACAAAGCTAATGAACAGAAACAGGTCCAGGATAGTTAACATTTTGTTTTCATAACAATCAGGAGCCATTTAAATCCCATTGCACACTTTAGTTCCTCTAAAAGCACCTCTATTTTCCCATTCCAATCCATTTGCTGTAAAATAAACAAATAAAAATGTAAATGAAAATAAAATAAAATTAGGAGAGCTAGAGAAATAAGGAGAGAGATATAAAGAAGGAAAGAGACTAAAAAAGAGAGAAGGGGGGAGAGGGAGAATGAGGGATGTGGGGGTAGAGAGAATGATGGAGAGAAAGAATGAGAGAGGGGAGAGAGAGAGAAGAGACAGAGAGAGAGAGAGAAAAGAGAGAGAGAGAGAGGGAGAGAGAGCGGAGGGGTGGGAGGGGGGAGAGGGAGAAGAGAGAGAGAGTGAGAAAGAGAAGGATGGAGGGGAGAGGGAGGAGAGAGAGAGAGAGAGAGAGAGAAGAAGGGGGGGGGGAGAGAGAGATAAGGGGGAGACAAAGAGAGATTGAGAGAGAAAGGGGGAGATAAAGGGACAAAGAGAGAGTGGGAGAGAGAGACAGAAAGAGAGGGGAGAAAAAGAGAGGGGGAGAGAGAGAGAGAGACAGAAAGAGAGGTGGAGAGAAGGGAGCGAGAGGGGGGTAGAGAGGGGAGCGAGAGGGGGTAGAGAGAAAGAAGGAGAAAGGGAGAGACGAGAGAGAAGGGAAGATGGAGATAAGGGGGAGACAAAGAGAGAGGGGAGAGAGAGAGAGAGAGAGAGGAGAGAGAGGAGAAACAGAGAGATAAGGGGGAGACAAAGATAGAGGGGAGAGAGAGGGGGAGAGAGAGATGGAGAGAGAGAGAGAGATAAGGGGTAGACAAAGAGAGAGGGGAGAGAGAGGAGGAGAGAGATGGAGAGGGGGAGAGAAGAGAGAGAGAGAGAAAAAAAAGAGAGGAGGAGAGAGAGGAGAGATGGAGGAGAGAGAGAGAGAGAGAGAGATGAGTGAGGAGAGAGAGAGAAAGAGATGAGGAGAGAAGAGAGGGGAGAGAGAGAGGAGAATACGAGAAGGAGCGAGAGAGAATGAGAGAGAGAGGAGGAGAGAGAGAGGAAAGAGAGAGAGAATGAGAGAGAGAGGAGAGAGGAGGAGAGAGAGAGAAGAGAGAGAGAGAGAGACAGGAGAGAGGGGAGAGAGAGGGAGAGAGGGAGGGAGAGAGAGAAGGGAGAGAGAGAGAGAGAAGGGGAGAGAAAATTAAGGTGAGGGGGAGAAAGGGAGAGAGAGAGGGGGGGAGTGAAGGAGAGAGAAAGAAGGAGGAGAGAAAGAAGGGGGGGGAGAGTGAGGGGAGGAGAGAGAAGAAGGAGACGAGAGAGAGAAAGAGGAAGAGAGAGAGAGGGAGTAAGGGAGTAAAGGAGGGAAAAAGATAGATAGATAGATAGAGATAGATAGATAGATAGATAGATAGATAATAAGATAGGGATAGATAGATAAAGATATGTATAGTAATAATAGGGGAGAACAGAAGGAGAGAAGAGAGAAGAGAGAAGGAAGAGAGAGATAAGGGGGAGACAAGATGAGAGAGAGAGAGAGAGGGAGAGAGAGAGAGAGATAAGATGAGAGAGGGGAGAGGAAGACAGAGGGCAGAGATAATGGGGGAGACAAAAAGAGAAGGGAGAAGAGAGAGGGGGAGAGAGATGGAGAGTGAGGAGAGAGATAAGGGGGAGACAAAGAGAGAGGGGAGAGAGAGAGAAAGAGTAGAGAGGATAGAGGGGGGAGAGAGAGAGAAAGAGAGAGAGGAGGAAGAGAGAGAGAGATGGAGGAGAGAGAGGAGAGAGAGATGATTGAGTGAGAAGAGGAAAAGAGATGAGGAGAGGAGAGAGAAGAGAGAGAAGAGAGGAGCGAGAGAGAAAGAGAGAGAGAAGGAGAAGAGGAGGAGAGAGAGAGAAGGAGAGAGAGAGAGGAGAGAGAGAGAGAGAGGAGAGAGAGAGGAGAGAGAGGGAGATAGAGAGATGAGAGAGGAAGAGAGAGAGAGAGAGGAAGAGAGAGTCAGAGGGAGTCAGAGGGGGGGGGAGAGGGAAGGAGAGGGAGAGAGAGGAGGAGAGAGAGAGAAGGGGAGAGAAAATAAGGAGATGAGTTGTAGAGAGAGCTACGAGATGAGAGAGAGAATGAGGCTGAGAGAAGGGGAGAGAGAGAGAAGAGAGTGATAGGAGAGAGGAGAAGTGGAGGAAGAGAGTAGAAGATAAAAGAGAGAGAGAGAGAGAGGAGAGAGAAGAGAAGAGCGAAGAGAGAGAGGAGAGGAAAGAGAGAAGAGAGAGAGAGAGAGAGAGGAGAATGAGGAGGAGAGAGAGAGAGAAGAGTAGCTAAGAGAGAAAGAGAGGAGAGAAGAGGTTGGACGAGAGAGGAGGAGAGAGAAGAGAGAGAGAGTAAGGGTGAGTGAAGAGAGAGAGAGAAGAGTAGAAATTAAGGGTGATTGTGAGAGAGAGGAAGAGAGAGAGAGAGAGAGAGAGAAGAGAAGGAAGAGAGAGTACGAAGAAGTTGGAGAGAGAGGAGAGAGAGAGAAGCAGAGAGAGAGAGAAGTGATAAGAGATGCGTGATAGAAGAAAGAAGAGAGTAGAGAGAGAGTGAGAAGGAAGAAGTGAGACGAGTAGGAATATTGAGATGAGCTAGAGAGGAGAGAGAGAGTAGAAGAGAGAAGAGGAAGAAGTAGAGAGAGAGGAGGGAGAGAAGAGGAAGAGAGAAGAGAAGATGGAGTAGAGAGAGAGAGAGAGAAGAAAGAGAGAAGAGAGAGAGAAGGGGAGCGAGTGCAGAAAGGAGAGAGGAGAGAGGCGAGTGAGAGAAAAAGAGATAAGGAGAGGAGGAAGAGAAGAGTGAGGTAGAGAGATAGTAAGAGGAGAGGAGAGAGAAAGGAGAAGAAGGAAAAGAGAAGATAGAGAGGAGAAAGAGAGAGTAGTAGAAGAGGAGAGGAGAGAAGAGAAGAGAGAGTAGTGATGAGAGAGATTATAGAGGAGAGGAGAAGAGGATAGAGGGAGAAGAGAGAGAGTGTAGAGGGAGAAAGAGACGAGGAGAGTGTGGGGATAGATTGGAGAGAGAGAAAGAAGAGAGAGAGAGAGCAGAAAGAGAGAGGTATGAGACGGAGGAGAAGAGAAGGGAGAGAGAGAACAGAGAGAGGAGAGATTGTGTAAAGAGAAGAAGAAGAAGAATTCAAGTGGTGACGGTTGTGGATAGATTAGTGAGATTAGAAAGAGAGGTGGGAAGAGTGAAGAGAGAGAGAGAAGAAGATAAGAGAAGAGAGAAGAGAGAAGAGGAGAGAAAGAGAGAGTGAGAGGAGGAGAGAGAGAGAGAGGAGAGAGAGCGAGTAGAGACGCTATGAAGAAGTGAGGAGAGAAGAGAGAGAAGAAGAGCGAGAGAGAAGTAGAGAGAGAAAGAGAGAAAGAGAAGGAGAGAGAGAGAAGAAGAAGGAGAGAGAGGGGGAGAGCGAGAGTAAGGGAGGGAAAAGATAGATAGATAGATAGATAGATAGATAGAAAGATAGATAGATAGATAGATAGATAGATAGATAGATAGATAGATAGATAGATAGATAGATAGATAGATAGATAGATAGATAGATAGATAGATAGATAATGTATAGTAATAATAGTGCACCCATGACACTGGAATTATGGGTTTTCTGAAAAGAGAGTGAAGCAGTAGCTGTTTTCCTTCAGACTATCTCTCCCTAGTTGCAAATTGAACAGTATAGGAGAGGGAGGAAGGATGAGGTACTTTTTATTAAACTGTCTGTGTTATCTGAGCTTTAGATATTCAGCTCTGTAAACAACAAACTTTTGTTAGGAAAGCAGTTGAGGAGAGCCATGTAAACACATGAGACTTTGACTTTTCCTACTGTCTGATATTTGAAGATATGAAGCACTTTTATTTTAAGTCTAAGAATAGGAACGCTATGCACTCCTTTCTCCTGTGTCTGTTTGTTGAAATAATCCTACCACTACTAATACCAATATCAATGGCAATAATGCTATGTTTTTCTCTTGCCAATACACTAGACCTCTATCCATGTGTAATAAGCTTTTCACTGAGTCTGCTGTGGAGGGGTATCCAGAGGTCCAGTTTCTACAAACCCTGGCATGTAACTTTGTCCGTCCTGCCAGCTTCATAATCCATAGAGAAGGAGTCACTTGAAAGCCTCGGAGTGCCGAGTCAGGTCTGGCCCCCCGCCAGTATGATTTAATAAATACATTTCTATGTTTTACTTGTTATTATGTATTTATGTGATCTAATAACTCTGTATTATTATTTAGAGCATAATCTTAAACTGCCCATTGCATTCAAAATGTTTGGTTTTTAAGAACGGTCCTTCCGTTCTCCAACCATTAGTAAGGTCACATCGGCGTTCATTTTCATTCACAATGACGAGAAGGAGCAGAATGGAAATTCGTTTTTTTCGAATGATTGAATTTCTATCAGCGCCTGTGGTTTCTCATTCAGGAAATTACATTCATTTCACAACAGAATGTTAAAAGCAAACAAAACTTTGAAGAGCATTCATCCAGCCATCAATCTACTGAGAATGTTCGAATGAACGTTTGTTTAAAAATCTATCTAATCTAATCTATAAGACAGGGATACAAAATAGTAAACTTTAGACATAAACTTTGTATGCTTTTCGACCATTTCTGTGCTTCAAGAGGAATATTGCCCCATCATTGGTATCAGTGGGATGAATAGTGTCCCATCATTGGTGTCAGTGGGATGAATAGTGTCCCATCATTGGTGTCAGTGGGATGAATAGTGTCCCATCATTGGTGTCAGTGGGATGAATAGTGTCCCATCATTGGTGTCAGTGGGATGAATAATGTCCTATCATTGGTATCAGTGGGATGAATAGTGTCCCATCATTGGTGTCAGTAGGATGAATAGTGTCCCATCATTGGTGTCAGTGGGATGAATAGTGTCCTATCATTGGTGTCAGTGGGATGAATAGAGTCCCATCATTGGTGTCAGTGGGATGAATAGTGTCCCATCATTGGTGTCAGTGGGATGAATAGTGCTCAGTGGGATGAATAGTGCCCCATCATTGGTGTCAGTGGGATGAATAGAGTCCC
The DNA here is from genome assembly GCA_028564925.1 of Lithobates sylvaticus. Taxonomy (NCBI): domain Eukaryota; kingdom Metazoa; phylum Chordata; class Amphibia; order Anura; family Ranidae; genus Lithobates; species Lithobates sylvaticus. The sequence goes on along the minus strand of CM053026.1, from coordinate 753,785,786 downwards.
ATCATTGATGTCAGTGGGATGAATAGTGTCCCATCATTGGTATCAGTGGGAAGAATAGTGTCCCATCATTGGTGTCAGTGGAATGAATAGTGTCCCATCATTGATGTCAGTGGGATGAATAGTGTCCCATCATTGGTATCAGTGGGAAGAATAGTGTCCCATCATTGGTGTCAGTGGAATGAATAGTGTCCCATCATTGATGTCAGTGGGAGGAATAGTGCCCCATTGTTGATGTCAGTGGGAGAAATAGTGCCCCATCATTGGTGTCAGTGCAGGGAATAGTGCTCTATTAGTGGTGTCAGTGGGATGAATAGTGCCCCATTGTTGGTGTCAGTGGGAGGAATTGTGCACCATGGGCCGAATAAAGGCAAGCAAAGAGCCACATATTGCCCCAGGGCCGCAGTTTGAGAGATTGCTGTACTAACTAAGGGATGATAGTGCAGAGATCACTCCTGCTGTGCCTTTGTGTTCTGATAGGGGGACTCCATTGGCTGCGAGTGCTAATCGCATGATGGTTTTCCAGCATGTCCCTTTAAAAAAAAGCCGGTCCTTAGACCAGCTTCTGATGGAAGGACAGCTGTATACATGGGCTGAGTGTCGACCGGTTCAGCAGGGACCGACCGACATTCAGCCTACGTGTACAGCTGTCCCCACTGACACCAATGATGGGGCACTATTCCTCCTACTGACATAAATGATGGGGCACTATTCCTCCCATTGACACCAACAATAGGGCACTATTCCTCCTACTGACACCAACAATAGGGCACTATTCCTCCTACTGACACCAATGATGGGACACTATTCCTCCCACTGACACCAACGATGGGGCACTATTTGGACCTATCTTCAGGCTCATACAAAATAAGTAAAGGTTAAAAAGGAAAAGGGGGTAGGGGTAGATTGAGCTTTAAAAAAAAAAAAGAGGGACGCCTCCCTGGACCAACTGCCGCACATCCGACCGTGAATCAGTACGCTGGATGACAGTAAACGTTAGTCTGATTTGTTTTGGCTTCCCTCTGTTCCGCTATTCAGCGACAAACCCGCGTTGTTTATTGGCCTCCTTTATTCTTAAGCTCTATTACTGGATTGTTTCGGTGGAAAATTCAACAATTCCAGGAACCGCATGCCTGGTACGCTCTGTTTACGTTAAAAAATACACAACGCGCTGCTATTATAATGGCTGCTTTTTGTTTGCATCCAAAAAAATGTTACTCTAATTTTACTCTAATGTTACTAAAAATCCAATTAGGGGAAACTCTGTTCTTTGTTTAGGATTTCTAGGCTGTACTACCATTCAGGTGGAAAGTTAGAGCATTTCAGAGAGGTGAAGGACCGAGCGTTCCATGCAACAGAGTGAAAACCCTCCATATTTTGTCATTTATTATTTTTGCAACAAATGTGTTTTTAATCATTGAAACCTGGAGCAAAAACTACAAATGGTCCTCCTAGTGATGATTTGCTACTTGATAACTATGTTGTGGCTTGTTGACACATCCTTGGGGGGGGGGGGGGTGTCCATGATGCCCTGGGATCACAAAAGGTGGGTTAGAATGACCTTTGTGTCATTCAGCCCAGAAGTAGGACCCAGCTGAAGGATGAAATGATGACTTTACGGAAGATGGCGCCAGACACGAGGCGAGTAATGTAGCCAGATGCTTTTCTTCACAGCACTTGGGCCATTTTCTTTTTTTGTTTATTCGCCAAAGCTGGAGTTGGCCTTTACAGCACCGTCTATGGTAGCAGAGAGGGAGGGGGGATATGTCTCTCCTCTAAATCATCCAAGTCTTTATTTGACATAACGACTGCAATCGGAAGCTTATTTAAAACACCACCTGACTGTCCCGGCCCTACCAAAACACTTCCTCCTCCACATACCTCCCATGCCTCTGTCCCGATATAAAAGAAGTGCTTTCCCCCCACCTCCTCAACGCGGCTAAACGTTTAATTCCAGTTACATTGGAAAAGCACGCAGATTCCAAGCGAGCAGGACTGGTTGGGGAAGGTGGGGGAGATCATGGAAGCAGAGAGTTGGTTGGCCACCTGCCGAGACTTTTGCGACAAATTCGAGCTCACGTGGGCAGCATGGAGAACCCACACGGATGATACAGCTTGGGCCCCCTCTAGTCTAGACGTTGCGCTGCTTGCCCTAGCAGATCCATCCTTTAACCCCCCTGGCGGTAATCCCGAATCTGGCTCGGGGCAGGAACTTCAGTACCAAAAGCGGTAACCCCGAGCCAGACTCGGGCTTGCGTTGCAGGATACAGGGGGGGGTTACTTACCTTTTCCCCTGGATCCTGCGATGTCTCCCCACTGTGTGTGCGAGCCGTCTGCTCGCTCGATTCACACAGTGCCCGAGTGCTGCTGATCTCCGTTCCCTGCGACGTTCCGACGCACGGGAGCGGAGATTGGCGCCAAATTCTAAAAAGTTTAAAAGCACAAAACACATACAGTACTGTAATCTTACAGATTACAGTACTGTATACAAAAAATACACATCCCCTTTGTCCCTAGTGGTCTGCCCAGTGCCCTGCATGTCATTTTATATAATAAAAAGATTTTTTTCTGCCTGGAAACTCGAGATTGTCCATAGCAACCAAAAAGTGCCCCTTTATGTCAAAAGTGGTTTTAGACCAGCTAGAAAACACAGATAAAAAATTATTTATCATCAAACAATAAATTTAATGACAGCGACTATTCTGCAACTGAGCAAATTTCAGTGTTTTTGATTTGATTACATTATTGAATCATTTTTATATATATTTTTGTTCATTTTCTATTACTGTATGTAATGTTAATTACTATACTACTCGTGCAGTTGTATATGTGTATTAGATCTTCTGAAGGTTAGTATACCCCAAATACTTTGTGTTGTAATCCTCAATATTGCTTGCTCCCAAGCTTATTTCATTCATTTTTTTGTTTGTAATTGTCCTTTAGCTATATGATTATCCATTTATAAATAATATATAAAAAATGTATTTACCAAGGCAATTACAGTAATCCAAATCCGGTAGCCCATTGTTTTGCGGCGTGGTACGGTGCCAGCTTACAAGTGGTTCCATTATACAGTAAAGCTTCTTGATTAGCAGGCCTGGGCATTAAAGCTGATTCTTGGCTGTGTTCTACATGGATCTCATTGGAAGCAGAGTTCAGGAGACCAAGCGGTGACTGACAGCTGAGAGGGAGCGATAAACTATACATACAGCAGGTCATGGAACCCACTGAACCCAACGCAGGGAGGTTGGTTGGTTGGATTCTAAGAGGCTTAGGACATGTTTTTCCAAGTGTGATTAAAATCCCGGCACGCGTACAGTAATACTATGCATTTGGTGTTTTTGACTATCAATTTCAGATAGAAGGTTGAAGGTAAAGTTGGCCAACGATGGCTTGCATTTTGGTCCATACATCCTAAACTTGCAAGCACTATCTGGCTTGGCAAAAGTTTATTAATGAGGTGGAAAATGATCAACAAAAGTGACTTCATACCTACCTGAATACAATAAAGTTTCCTCCAGCTATGCTGTTAGCATGGATGGGAGAATAGAGTGACTTTCTCTCTGTCTCTTGTGGGCCAAGTATCTGAAATTCAAGCCATCTACACCCAACTTAAAGTGGTTGTTAAGGCTTAAGATTTTTTTTTTTACCATTGTAGACATGAAGCTAAAAAATCTGTGTGGAACAGCCCCCCCAGCCCCCTACTTATGCCCCGTACACACGATCGGACTTTCCGACAGCAAAACCGTGGACTTTTGTTCGAAGGTTGTTGGCTCCAACTTGCCTTGAATACACACGGTCACACAAATGTTGGCCAACAATTACGAATCGTGGGAACGCGGTGACGTATAAGACGTACGACGAGCCGAGAAAAAGGAAGTTCAATAGCCAGTGCGGCTCCTTCTGCTTGATTCCGAGCATGCGTGAACTTTTGTGCGTTGGACTTGTGTACACACGATCGTAAATTCCGACAACAAAGTTTTGTTGGCAGAAAATTTGAGAACCTGCTAGCCAACATTTGTTGGCGGAAAGTCCAACAACAAATGTTCGATGGAGCCTACACACGGTAGGACTTTCAGCCAACAAGTTCACATTCAACATTTGTTGGCGGAAAATCTGATTGTGTGTACGGGGCATTATACTTACCTGAGCCCCATCTCGATCCAGCGATGTGCACGGGAGCCTCAGCTTTCCTGGGTCTCTTCCTCTTCATTGGCTAAGACAGCATCAGCAGCCTTTGGCTCCCACTACTGTCAATCCCAGCTAGTGAGCCAATGAGGAGAGAACGAGGACGTGGGCCGAGCCATGCTCCATGTGTGAATGGAAACACAGAGCAGCGGCTCGGGAGCGAGCATGCTCAGGTGCCCCCATAGCAAGCTGCATGCTATGGGGGCAGGAGGGAGGGGCCAAGAGCTCCGGTTGGGGACCCAAAAAGAGGAGGATCGGGGCTGCTCTGTGCAAAACCATTACACAGAGCAGGTAAGTATGACATGTTTGTTATTTTTAAACAATAAAAAAAAATCACATTCGCATGCAGTCATAGTCTACCCCCCTTGCTGGGAGGTGGGGCAGGGTTTGTGAGTATGTGACCACCGTGATTGATTGCCACAGCAATCACATGTTCGGAAAGTTCCAGATCGCAAGCAGCGATCAGGAGCTTTCCGTTAGCCACCGGTAACCGTGCCGGTAGCACGCAGGCCGTGCTCTCTCGGCACAGCTGGATCTGCATTGTTACATAGTTACATAGAAGGTAAGGTTGAAAAAAGACACAAGTCCATCAAGTCCAACCTATGTGTGTGATTATATGCCAGTAGTGGTATGCAAATATGTGGCCATTCGGCGCCAAGGCCCACCTGCCGAGAGGCAGCATATTTGTGTGCGGTCAGCGCCAAGAGGTTAAGAGTATAAGGCCTCGCTTGAGCTGCCACAATTCATTTTTAAAAATGATACAATACACCAATCCAGAGTGAAAACTTGGAGATGGCAGGCAAAATATTGCTTCCCAAAATACATTTAATCAAAGAAAGACATTTTTTTATTATTATATGTTTTATGGTATTTTATTAATACTATTTTTAATATTTTATATAATTATTTTTAATATTCTTTATATTATTTTTGGTATCGAGAGGGGCTCGCTTCTGTCAAGGGGGCCCAGGGCAGTTGTCCCTTTTGCCCTCCTTATATATCCGGCACTACATAGATTGGTCGAATTTTGAACGATAATTCTAAAGGAAAAGAATGTTCTAATAAAATGTGTTCATTTTTCTAATAATTAGTTGACCAAATCAATTCACGTTTCTTACTGCAGAGACAGGGGTTCGAAAGAGCAGGATGGAAATTTTTTTCTTGAAACAAACACATTTCTAACAGTGTATGTGGTTTTCGTTTTTGGTAAAGTCCATTCATTCCAAAATCAAAAGTTAAAAGCAAACAAAATCTTTTGAATGACATTCGAATATCCTGAGAATTTTTGTACAAATTTTCCTAAGAATTTTTGTACAAATTTTCCTGAGAATTTTTGTACAAATTTTCCTGAGAATTTTTGTACAAATTTTCCTGAGAATTTTTGTACACATTTTCCTGAGAATTTTTGTACAAATTTTCCTAAGAATTTTCCAAAGAATTTTCCTAAGAATTTTCCTAAGAATTTTCCTAAGAATTTTCCTAAGACTTTTTGTTCACAAATCTGTCCATCTATGGCCAGCTTTAGGGTGGCTCCACTCTCTCCTCCACTATATCTATTAAGACGCCCTTGGACAGTACCCTGTGGAGAGGGTAGTGTTAGATGGGCTAGTTGAGTTAGATGAACTTTAGGTGACTTAAGCTGGTCATACATAAGTGCTTCGAATGACATTCGTCAACTGAGAATTTTCATACGAGTTTGAAACTCTACTAGTTTATGACCAGCTTGACAAATGAAAGCCTCATGCCGCGTACACACAGTCAGACTTCCCAACGGGATAACCACAGTCGGCATTTCCGACTGAAAAATTTAGAACATGTTCTCTATCTAAGTCCGTCGGAAATTCCAATGGGGCAAACACAAGAGGAATATCCGACTAAAAGCTCCAATCTGACTTTTTCTGTCGGAAATTCCGTGTGTACGCGTCATAACTCCAGTTGTAAAACAGTTATGCCGTGTACACACGACCGGACTTTTTCAACGGACTGAATTCCGGAGGACTTTTCGACTGAGTTTCGACGGAGTTCCGTCGAATTGAACTTGTCTACACACACAATCACACCAAAGTCCGACGGATTGGACCGTGATGACGTACCACCGGACTAGAATAAGGAAGTTCATAGCCAGTAGCCAATAGCTGCCCTAGCGTCGGTTTTCGTCCGTCAAACTAGCACACGGACGAGCTGATTTTTTGACCGGACACGAGTCTGTCGGAAAGATTTGAAACATGTTCTAAATCTAAAGTCCATCTGATTTTTCGACAGCAAAGGTCCGATGAAGCACACACGCGGTCGAATTGTCCGACGTATTCGTTCCGTCGGACCTTTGCTGGCGAAAAGTCCGGCCATGTGTACACGGCATTAGAGAAACAGTTTTAGGACTTTAAAACTCATAAAATCAAGGGGAGTTCCATTTGAGACAACACTCGCGCAATTTTTTTTTTACATGGAATTGGATTGAAAGAAAATATTTTGGAAATATAATCTAAAAAATTCTCATAGAATCCATTCAAAATGGATTCACATGGTTATCTTAGGAAATACGTCACTGATTGTCCTATATACTGTATATTTATATATATGTACGATGCATTTCTGTTCCTTTTCCATGTCCCCTAGGGACACGCCATGGCCATGACAATGCCTGTTGGGCATCATTTAGCGGGATATAATTGTCGCGTGCCTCCAATAACTCTGCGGAGTGACACAGCCATAAAAGGCAATTGTTGGAATCGGCAGAATCAGGTCATTGCTTAACACTTCTGTGACCTGAGCAAACACTAGATTAACCTCACTCAACCCCACAGTCCTTGCTATTTACTCTCCATGAGAGTGAAGGGGGTGCTAAAATTAGACTGCAAGCGCTACAAGGCAGCACCAAGCATGGACAGTCCTTTGGCTGGAACGTCTATATAAAACAAATCTGGGACTATACCAAGACAATTCATGTACGAAGAAAGTGCACCAGACTAGACCAGACTTTCTCAACCTCCTCAACATTGAAGAACACCTTGAAATAACTTTCTGTTGTTAGGGAAACCCTGATAAAAAATGATTGTACCTACAGCTCATGATACATTAGTGTGATGGTCAGTGGGAAGAATGCTCCTTACACTTGTGGTCATTGGGAAGAATTACCCCCTTACCCCCTTGGTGATCCCCAATAAATTGGCTTCAACATGGGCGCAACTTTTGAGCGGCTTGCATTGACTTCTATACAGAAGTCGTTTTGCAAGCCGTGCTGAAGTCACGCTGTAAGGGGCGGCTTCAAAGTCACCCGACTTTGAAGCTGCCCCTGTGTGAACCAGTACTTAACCCCTTGCCACCGAGGCCAATTCTGACATTTCTCTCCTACATGTAACAAATCATAGTTTTTTTTTGCTAGAAAATTACATAGAACCCCCAAACATTATCTATATATATATATATCTATAAATATATATATCTATAAATATATATATATATATATATATAGATAGATAGATAGATAGATAGATAGATAGATAGATAGATAGATAGATAGATAGATAGATATGTATATATATATGTGTTTTTTTAGCAAATACCCTAGAGAATACAATGGCGGTCGTTACAACTTTTTATCTCGCACGGTATTTGCGCAGCAATTTTTCGACCGTTTTTCTAAAAAGAAAACTGTTTTGTGCTTAAAAAAAAAAAAAACATTTACCCCAAATTTACCCAAAAAAAAAATAAAAATACCTAACATGCCACCCTTCAAAATTGCACACGCTCGTTGGAATGGCACCAAACTTCGGTACTTAAAAATCCCCATAGGCGACGCTTTAACATTTTTTACTGGTTACCTGTTTTGAGTTACAGAGGAGCTCTAGATCTAGAATTATTGCTCTCGCTCTAACGTTCGCGCCAATACCTCACATGTGTGGTTTGAACATCTTTTTCATATGTGGGCGGGACTTGCGTATGCATTCGCTTCTGCGTGCGAGCTCACGGGTACAGGGGCACTTTACATTTTTTTCTTTTTTTTTATTGTTAATTTAACATTTTTGACACTTTAAAAAAAATAAAATACATTTTGAGCACTTTTATTCCTATTACAAGGAATGTAAACATCCCTTGTAATAGGAATATGGCATGACAGGACCTCTTTACAGTGAGATATGGGGGTCAATAAGACCCCACATCTCACCTCTAGGCTGGGAAGCCTGAAATAAAAAAATAAACGTTCTCGGTTTGAATGCAGAGGCCGGACGTGACGTCATAACATCGCGCCCGGCCTCTGATCGATCATAGAGACTCCGGCGACCACCTGGTCTGCCGGAAATCTCTATGGTCAACATTCAGGGCCGGCGGATCCGTTCTCCAAATCACCGATGGAAGCGGCGAGTCGAACGTCCCCTCTCGCCACCCGTAAGAACGATCAAGCGGCGGAACAGCCACTATGATCGTTCTTATGGTGTAGGGAATCGCCGGCTGAAAAGTATCTGAAGTGGTTAAAGCATATAAAGATATAAAAACAAAATATAATATAAAGCCAACACAATCGTGCCAATTGCATACCTCCCAACTTTTTGAGATGGGAACGAGGGACACGTATTAGCAAAAGTATGTAGAGATAGGGCACACCCCCTGCCACGCCCCCTTAAAGGAGAATTAAACAAAAATATATTAGTTTTTTTTTTTTACCACTACCATTCGTTTTATATTTGCTTTTGAAATTGACAAATGCAGCAATTTAGAAATTGGATAAAAAAGTTTAGCACTGGGAAACACTTTTTGAAATATAAAAAGTGCATTTTATATACAACTATGAGGATCAGACCAAAATGAGGGACAAATAGGGAGGAAAGAGGGACAGAGGGACATTGCTCCAAATCAGGGACAGTCCCGCAAAATCAGGGACGGTTGGGAGCCATGCCAATTGCATGTGCATTGCCTTAGTGCATTGGAGCATACCTCCCAATATTTTGAAATGGGAATGAGGGACACCTACTAGAAAACCTGTGAAGGCATAGGACACGCCCCTGCCACGCCCCTTAAAGGGGACATAACCCCAAAAAAAGGTTAAAAAAATCCACAAGTTGACTTTTTTGCCACTACCATTCGTTTATATTGGCTTTTGAAATTGACAAATGCAGCAATTTCGAAATTGGATGAAAGGTTTAGCATTCCGGAAACACTTTTTAAAAGATAAATAGTGCTTTTTATATACAACTATATAGATCAGACCAAAATGAGGGACAAAGGAGGAGGAAAGAGGGACAGAGGGACTTTGTTCCAAATCAGGGACAGTCCCTCGGAATCAGGGACGGATGGGAGCTATGCCAATTGCACATGCATTGGAGCATACCTCCCAATATTTTGAAATGGGAATGAGGGACACCTACTAGAAAATGTGTTTATGCATAGGCCACGCCCCCCTGCCACGCACCTTAAAGGGGACATAACCCCCAAAAAAGTTGACTTTTTTACCACTAATATTCCTTTATATTTGCGTTTAAAATTGACAAATGCAGAAATTTAGAAATTGGATGAAAGGTTTAGTGCTGGGAAACACTTTTTTAAAGATAAATAGTTCTTTTTATATACAACTATACAGATCAGACCAAAATGAGGGACAAATGAGTAGGAAAGAGGGACATTGGGACATTTTCTCCAAATCAGGGACAGTCCCGCGAAATCAGGGACGGTTGGGAGCCATGCCAATTGCATGTGCATTGCCTTAGTACATTGGAGTGTTATTCACAATGAATGGCGATGCCTCAATGCAGGGAAAATTGCGTTGCCCCGACCGATCCTGCCACTGAGGTTCCAAGGAAATTGCTTTAGCGCAGCATCCGAGGGGTTAAACCGCACAGACAAATTAAAGCAAACTTTCCCCAAACAAACATCTGCTCCATCGCCCTCTCTCTCTCTCTCTCTCTCTCTCTCTCTCTGTTTCCCGGCCAAGAATCCTCGTATGCTGCAGATTAATTTCCAGAGCGCGGCCACTTCAATATCCTCCGTTCCTGGGGGGGGGGGGGGTGGGCTGAACGCGCAGGTTGTACCACTGCCACCCAACCACCTATTGGATGTACAAGAACACACTCACTGCTTCTCCTTCCATGTATCACAACAAGCAGAGGATGCCAGATTTTATGATATTTATATTACACATTTTTTTTTCCCACCCTACTTTACTTATTTCTACTACCTTGGCCATCGCTCGCCAGTAATTTGCAGGGAGAAAAGAACCATTCACATCGTTCGCTAAAGGAGCTTACAATCTAATGTCCCTCTCCCATCAAAATCAGGTTACAAGGCAATTATCTCAGTATGTTTATTTTATTTAAATTTTTTCTCCCTTTTTTTTGTCATACTCTGGTATGATATGGCTTTGGGCCATCATTGAAAATGACTTTGTAGGGCATTGATGGGGAACCTTGGCATCCCCGATGTTTTGGAACTACATTTCCTATGATGCTCATACACACTGGAGTGTCGTTGAGCATCATGGGAAATGTAGTTTCAAAACATTGGGGGTGTCAAGGTTCGCCATAACTGGGGAACCTACTCTAGGGTATCGGTATATCCAATCTACGGCCCTCCAGCTGTTGTGGAACTACACGTCCCATGAGTCATTGTAAAACTCTGACATTCACAGACATGACTAGGTATGATGGGAATTGTAGATCCTGAACAACTGGAGGGTCATAGGCCAATAGATGGACTGGAGACCTCTGCTCCTGGGTATTTCCAATCTACGGCCCTCCAGCTTTTGTGGAACTACAAGTCCCATGAGTCATTGTAAAACTCTGACATTCACAGGCATGACTAGGCATGATGGGAATTGTAGTTCCTGAACAACTGGAGGGCTATAGGCCAAAAGATGGGCCAACTGGAGACCTCTGCTCCTGGGTATCGGTATATCCAATCTACGGCCCTCCAGCTGTTGCGGAACTACACGCCACATGAGGCATTGTAAAACTCTGGCATTCACAGGCATGCCTAAGCATGATGGGAATTGTAGTTCCTGAGCAACTGGAGGGCTATAGGCCATAGGAGGGCCAACTGGAGACCCCTGCTCTAGAGTATCGGTATATCCAAAGAGGTCATTTGAGGCCAAGAGAGTGATATCTAGAAGGAAGAAGGAATAAGACCCTCACCCTATTTAATGTCATTACTAATTCTCTTTACATTAACCTATATTGTAGTGTTGGGACTCCTGCCACACACATGAACTTTAATGGCATCCCAGTCTTAATCCGTAGGGTTCAATATTGAGTTGGCCCACCCTTTGCAGCTACAACGGCTTCAACTCTTCTGGGAAGGCTGACCTCACAAATGCTCTACTGGAAGAATGGTCAAACATTCCCATAGACACACTCCTAAACCTTGTGTACAGCCTCCCCAGAAGAGTTCAAGCTGTATATAAGGTGATACCTATGGATTGTGACAAACCATGTAACATTGCCAAGGGTTGACCAACCTGTCCAGCAACAGTGACAGTTACATGGGTTGGAACAAATCATGTAACATTGCCAGTGGTGGACGGAGCAGTCCAGCAACAGTGACAGTTACATGGGTTGGGACAAACCATGTAACATTGCCGGGGGTGGACTTAGCTGTCCAGAAACAGTGACGGTTACAGGGGTTGGGACAAACCATGTAACATTGCCGGGGGTGGACCGAGCTGTCCAGAAACAGTGACGGTTACAGGGGTTGGGACAAACCATGTAACATTGCCGGGGGTGGACCGAGATTTCCAGAAACAGTGACGGTTACAGGGGTTGGGACAAACCATGTAACATTGCCGGGGGTGGACCGAGCTGTCCAGAAACAGTGACGGTTACAGGGGTTGGGACAAACCATGTAACATTGCCGGGGGTGGACAGAGCTGTCCAGAAACAGTGATGGTTACAGGGATTGGGACAAACCATGTAACATTGCTGGGGGTGGACAGAGCTGTCCAGCAACAGTGACAGTTACAGGGGTTGGGACAAACCATGTAACATTTCCGGGGGTGCACAGAGCTGTCCAGCCACAGTGACAGTTACAGGGGTTGGGACAAACCATGTAACATTGCTGGGGGTGGACAGAGCTGTCCAGCAACAGTGACAGTTACAGGGGTTGGGACAAACCATGTAACATTTCCGGGGGTGGACAGAGCTGTCCAGCAACAGTGACAGTTACAGGGGTTGGGGCAAACCATGTAACATTTCCGGGGGAGGACAGAGCTGTCCAGCAACAGTGACAGTCAGTTACAGGGGTTGGGACAAACCATGTAACATTTCCGGGGGTTGAAAAGGACAGGGCTGTCCAGCAACAGTGACAGTTAAGCCCCATACACACGCTCGGACTATCCGAGGACCAGGTCGGTCGGATCATGTCCGTCATACTTTGTCCGATGTTGGTTTTGCGTACACACGGTCGGACAAAGTTGTCGGAAAATCCGATCATTCTGAACGTGGTGACGTTTGTTGCCTACGACGGGACTACGTAGAGGCTAGTAGCCAATAGCTTTGGTCTTGTAATGTGATCTGAGCATGCGTAGCACTTTGTCCGTCGGACAACCGTACACACGATCGGATTTGGTGTGATCGGACCGTGTTGTCGGCAAATCTTTCCAGCAGGAGATAGGACTTTGTCCGGCGGACAATCCGACGTACACTGTCCGATGGTGCATACACACGGTCTGATTTTTCAACAACATTGTCCGATCGGACAGAATCCATGAAAAAGTCCGACCGTGTGTATGGGGCTTTACAGGGGTTGGGACAAACCATGTAACATTGCTGGGGGTGGACCGAGCTGTCCAGCAACAGTGACGGTTACTGGGATTGGAACAAACCATGTAACATTGCCAGGGGGTGGGGACACTTGCAACAGTCAGTATTTATTTATAAGGAAAAAAAATAACTGTTTAAAATAATTAATGTAAATTAAATCAAATAAATTTGTTGCTTACTGAAAGTATATTTAACACTATGGGGTTGATTTACTAAAGGCAAATGGACTGTACACAAAGTGCAGTTACTCCAGAGCTTAGCAAATGAGGTGAAGCTGCACTTTGCAAATAATACCCAATCACATGCAAGGAAAATTAAAAAAAGAAAAAGGTTTTCGCTTGCACATGATTGGATGATAGAAGTCAGCAGAGCTTCCCCACATTTACTAAGCGCTGGAGCAACTGCTCTTGCAAAGTGCACCGTCTAGTTGCCTTTAGTAAATCACCTCCTTATATGTCCATCTAAGATGACCCTATTTTTAATTTCCCATAGTAGGGTGAAAACTCCCCCATAGGGTATGAGGGGGTTTTCACCCTACTATGGGAAATTAAAAATAACAGATCTACTGGCAGGATCAATGGATTTTTAACACTACATGTCCATCTACGACTATCCTGTCCAGTGGGTGACAACGCTGATGGGAAATTTCAGAGTTGTCACCCTATTACAGGAAGTGGAGACTAACAGATCTACTGGCAGGATCAACAGATCGTAAAACTTGTGTTGCAGGGGGGTCTCAGAAAAAAAAAAAAAAAAAAAAGAAGCTGCTGTGTTAATATTAGGGACTGCATCATATAAGAGAAAGTTTTGATTTTAAACTACACTTTAAGATATAACTAAATACAATTTTTAGATTTGGATAGAATGGGGGTGTTCAAATTTATTGCTGTCTGTGTCACTGATTGGAGGATTGATAGCTGTCCTCATCATCAACGTAAAAGGGAGCTAAATCCAACATTTTGAGTGGCCACCAGAACAGAAATGAAGGGGAAATCTTCCAATGGGGACATGTGTTCTCCCTCATATCGGTAAAGATATCCCCTCACTTCCTGTTGAGTCTGCAGGACAGGAAGTGAGGGGAAATCTTCCAATGGGGACATGTGTTCTCCCTCAAATCGGTAAAGATATCCCCTCACTTCCTGTTGAGTCTGCAGGACAGGAAGTGAGGGGAAATCTCTCTAATGGCAAACTAAGAGCTGTCAATGACCCTCCCCCTATTCTATCCAAAATGAAAAAAAAAATGGTTTTTAGTAGACTTTAAGGAAATGTTGGTGCTTAGAACAGCCAATCAGAATAAAGAAAAAGAGAAAAAAAAGCGCCAATGGAGAGACACTGTCTGCTGTGAGAGTTACATGCCTAGGTGACATTGGTATGCTTATTCTATCTAATACTATTATTATTATTATTATTATTATTATTATTATTATTTGCCATTAAGGGTTTTTCTTTTTCTTTTTCTTTTAACAGATATAAACTATTAAGGTTTAGTAAAAAATAAAAGAAGTTAAGGTTTTTTTTTTGTTTTTGTTTTGTTCTTTTAACCGATATGAACTATTAAGGATTAGGAGAAAATAAAAGACCTTTTCAAATAGTTTTACCTGTAATTTGAAAGATTTGTGTTGACTTCTAATATCCAATCAGGTTACAGGAAGCTTTAGTTGATTCAACTAGGTGTCAGGAAAAGCAGTGCTAAATTGTGCACGTTAAATAAAGTTTTTATAAATCAACATGTTTTATTGGTTTATTGGAGGCATCACAAAAATGGATGCCTGTTCATGTAATCATATTGTTTACTTATATTGGAGGCATTAAACATACATTTATACAGATATCTGTATTGTTTACACAGTTTGGACGTGCAAAATTTTCATTTGTTCTTAAATTTAGCATCTACTGGATGCATCGGATAGCCATTTATTATTATTATTATTATTATTATTATTATTATTATTATTATTATTATTATTATATAGGGTTTATATAGCCCCAACAGTATGCAGTGCTTTACAACATTTCTTAACATATTTGTATTATTTATATATATTGGATGTGTCAAATGTCCATTTATTATTATTATTATTATTATTATTATTATACAGTGTTTATATAGTGCCAAACATTTTACAGGATTTATTCACATATTTGTATTATTTATATATATTAGATGCATCAAATGTCCATTTATTATTATTATATAGGATTTATATAGCGCCTACAGTACACAACGCTTTACAACATTTATTAACACATTTGTATTATATACATATATTGGATGTGTCAAATGTCAATTTATTATTATTATTATAATTTTTATTATATAGGATTAATATAGCGCCAACAGTATGCAATGCTTTATATTTATTAACTTATTTGTATTATTTACATATATTGGATGCATCAAGTGTCCATTTTTTATTATTATTACATAGGATTTTTATAGCGCCAACAGTACGCAACGCTTTACAACATTTATTAACATATTTGTATTACTTACATATATTGCATGTGTCAAATGTCCATTTATTATTATTATTACTATACAGGGTTCATATAGAGCCAACAGTACGCAATGCTTTATATTTATTAACATATTTGTATTATTTACATATATTGGATGCATCAAATGTCCATTTATTATTATTATTATTATTAGACAGGGTTCATATAGCGCCAACAGTTTATA
>CM053026.1:753667674-753765174 GCA_028564925.1 Lithobates sylvaticus | reverse complement strand
TGGTCAATGGAGTTGATTTACTGAAACTGGAGAGTACAAAATCTGGTGCAATTAACCATATAAACCAATCAGCATCCAGTTTTTATTTTTTGTCAAAGCTTAATTATACAAGCTAAAGGTAGAAGCTGATTGGCTCCCATGCACAGCTGCACCAGATTTTGCACTCTCCGGTTTTTAGTGAATCGACCCCCATTGTGTTTAATTATACTTTCACTGATTTACCTCCCAGGGAATGTTTTGGTGAATTTGACGTTCACTGCTGGCGAATCTGCTCAATGTGTTTTAATATACATTTTGCGATTTTATAAATACGCCCCCCCACCCCCAGTAAACGTAGATAATTTTTTAGCTAACTGTTGCATGCACAAGCTTTAGTTCAATGCAATTAAACATTATTCTGAATATCTATCATTGAGTCTTATTTATAAAGTGGTGAATGTGCCATTTACCAAGCAAGCGTTCACTGCTGGTGAATCTTCCTAGTCAATGTGCTTTATTATACTTTTAAGGATTTACCTCCAGTGAATGCTTGGTGAATGTCACATTTGTGTTTTTTCTTTTTTTTATAATTGACATTTTTTTATTAGGATTTTTGGATTTTACAAAAAAAAGTAGAGGGAAGAGAAATAAAAGATAACTTTTACTGGATAGCATGCTTGTGGCTTTTTAAATTGTTAATTAATTGTAAATGTTTAATTAAGTTGCATGCACAAGCTTTAATTTAATGAAATTAAACATTATTCTGTTAATTAAAATGACTTGATAATTAATTGTAAATTAAGTTGCATGCACAAGCTTCAATTTAATGAAATTAAACACTATTCTGTTAATTAAAATGACTAATTAAAAATTTAAAAAATAAAAAACATTATTCTGGATATCTATAATTGTGTCTTATTTAAAAAGTAGCGAATGTGCCATCTACCAAGCGTTCACCGCAGGCGAATCTTCCTGGTCAATGTGTTTTCTTATACTTTTAATGATTTACCATCAGTGAATGCTTGGTGAATGCTTTCTACAGTCAGAGCATATTTATAAAGCAAATGTGTCGATTACCAAACATTTGCTGCTGGCGAATCTTAGTGGTCGATGCGTTTAAATATATAATCTTATTTTAATAATATAGTCTTTTTTGTGGCTTTATAAAGACGCATGCCCCTTAGTGAACGCAAGTCATTAGCTAACTGCTTCATGCACAAGTAACAATTTAATCATTAAAAAGAAGAAAAAAAGAGGAGACTTACTATTTGTTTAAATGTTCTCCCAAGTAATTAATTAAGAATAAATATTCAGCAAATAATCACCCCTCACTATCTACTATAGCCCAATAAACCTATGGTCACTTTAGACTCCAAACCACAGGAAATGAAAAAAAAAAGAAAAGAAAAAAAAAGAAAAGAAAAAAAAAAAAAAAAAAAAAAAAAAAAAGAAAAAAAAAAAAAGAAAAAAAAAAAAAAAAAGAAAAGAAAAAAAAAGAATTTTCTCTTAACTTGATTGGGCGTTTAAAGTGAATGCAGGTCTATAGAACAAATGTAATACATCCAACCCTCTACAATCAGTACAAGGCAGATGTGGAAGGTTTTAAAACCAAATACTATAGTTCTATCCCCGCATCTGAGAATGTAGTTATAAATAAATACAAATTTTCTGTAGTAACCTTATCAAGAAGCTACAAAGTAATTGAATCCCTGATACACAAACAAAAATAGACACATGAGTAGAAGAGAAATACAAAAATAAAATACGAAAAAATAAATAAATAAATAAAACAATAAAACACGAAAAGGAAATAAAAAATTTAACAAATTGTTTAAATTAGTCGTATTAATCTTTTTTTTTTTTTTTTGAAAAAGAAAATATATATATTTTTTTTATATATCAGAAGCAAACAAAATAGTATTTCCCTGTTACAAATTACAATCCTAATTTTCTCCTCCTAATGTATAGATAGATTTTGTTATTTACTATATTTATAAAATATCTTTGTTGATTTCATATAAAATATGACTCCTCTTATTCAAACGTCAGAAACAATCTGCAAACCCAACTAAACCCCAGCAATTCAATAGGACACTATTTTACTGAAATGTTTCCAGTGCACTGATTACTTCCCCATCTATTTATAACAATTATAATATAATTAAAATTATAATAATGTATCATTTTAAACTTAAATGAATTATTTCATAATTAAAAAAAAATGACAAACAAAAATGTAAACTGTTATTGGTCTAAAACTTCAAATAATCTACGAAATATTATAATAAATAAAAAAGAAATAAAACAGGTTAAGTTACATTGTAGCAGTTGCATCAATAACATTTTTTCATGCAATATAAAATGTTTTAAATGCATTGCATTTCATAGACATCTACAGCAAAGGTTTGGAATATTGAAAAGTAGAACTTACCCACAAAAAAAATAAATAAAAAAAAATAGAACTGCAGAGAGGAGGGGAGGAAAAAAATGATATGTGCCAATTTTTCAAAGCACATTCAATTCAAAGATTTCTTGAGCATTTTTATAGTATAAAATTTGGCTTGGTCCCCACCCCCAGAGACCTGCCTCTTATGAATATTCAAGATGTTTAGAAGATGGCATCAGATGAAGGGTGGGGGGGGGTCATTCTTAGTCAACCAAAGCCCCCTCCCCCTCAGAGGTATGAGTATGCATATTTCCATTAGGCTGGAGACTTTTTTTCTGTTAGGTTCCTTATCACTTTTTGACTCTTTTCTCCTCTCCAGCTTGTTAAAAGAAGGCTCCAATTTGAGTTATCAGATATCTCCTTCCCCCCACCCTCCTGTTCTCCCCCCCCCCCCCACCTCCTCTTGCTCCTTGCAGGAACAGTCTGAAAGGAACTGGAAATCAGTGATGTTCTGCTGAAGGAAAGGAGAAGGGGGTACAATACTTTATCAAGTTACACGCAAAGGGCTTAAGCGAAATTTTGTCTGCATGGACTTCTGACAGCTAAAGGGGGGGGGGGGGGCAACCAAGAAAAGAGGGAGAAGGTGGTGGTGGATATTCCGGGGATTGGAGGGGGGGGGGGGTCTGCCGCTCTTTGGACTTGCTCTATGATAATACAAACATTGGTAATAGTGGCTTGTTGTAGTTAGCAGCTACTGGTAGACTATCCGGGAGGTAGGTACTAATATTTATAAATGCTTAATTAGAAGGGGGAGTAGATGGCCAGGCTAGAGGGAAAAGTCTATGATTTGGGTGAAAATTGCAGGCTACTGGTAATCTATATAAGGGGAAAGGTTTATGAATGACTAGGTTATATAGCAAGGGGGTACCTCGTATAGATATACACTATTTGGGTGAAAATTGCAGGGCACCTACTTGGCTACCGGCAATCTATATAAGAAAGGTGGGTGTTTATGAATGACTAGGTTATATAGCAGGGTGTACCCAGAATAGAAGGAAAACTACACTATTTGGGTGAAAATTGCAGGGCACCTACTTGGCTACTGGTAATCTATATAAGGGGAAAGGTTTATGAATGACTAGGTTATATAGCAGGGGGTACCCAGGATAGAAGGAAAACTACACTATTTGGGTGAAAATTGCAGGGCACCTACTTGGCTACTGGTAATCTATATAAGGGGAAAGGTTTATGAATGACTAGGTTATAAAGTAGGGGGTACCCAGGATAGAAGGAAAACGACACAAATTGGGCGAAAATTGCAGGGCACCTACTTGGCTGCCAAGGGTCTTCTAATCTGGGTAATATATTATATCTCTTGCCTATGCCACACCATAGGAGGTAATTTTAAAGTCCCATGTTTAATATATTCCTATTTTTGTCTAATGCGGGTAATACAGATGGTGCAGACAACAAGGGGCACTGAGATGGCCACTTATACCTGGCAGGTAGGACTTTCCTGCAAACCCCTAGGTTTAACTAGGTTACTGTATATAGCAAGGGGATACCCATAATAGAAGGAAAACTACACTAATTGGGTGAAAATTGCAGGGCACCTACATGGCTACTGGTAATCTATATAAAGGGAAAGGTTTATGAATGGGTAGGTTATATAGCAAGGGGTACCCAGGATAGAAAGAAAACGACACTATTTGGGTGAAAATTGCAGGGCACCTACTTGGCTACCAGTAATCTATATAAGAGGAAAAGTGGGTGTTTGTGAATGACTAGGTTATATAGCAGGGGGTACCCAGGATAGAAGGAAAGCTAAACTAATTGGGTGAAAATTGCAGGGCACCTACATGGCTACTGGTAATCTATATAAAGGGAAAGGTTTATGAATGACTAGGTTATATAGCAGGGGGTACCCAGGATAGAAGGAAAACTACACTGATTGGGTGAAAATTGCAGGGCACCTACTTGGCTGCCAAGGGGCTTCTAATCTGTGAAATATATTATATCTTTATCTCTTGCCTATGCCACACTATGGAAGGTATTTTAGTAGTGGCTTGTTGTAGTTAGCAGCTACTGGTAAACTATGCGGGAGGTAGGTACTAATATTTATAAATGCTTAAGTAGAAGGTGAAGTAGATGGCCAGGCTAGAGGGAAAAGTCTACTATTTTGGTGAAAATTGCAGGCTACTGGTAATCTATATAAGGGGAAAGGTTTATGAATGACTAGGTCATATAGCAAGGGGTACCCGGGATAGAAAGAAAACGACACTATTTGGGTGAAAATTGCAGGGCACCTACTTGGCTGCCAAGGGTCTTCTAATCTGGGTAATATATTATATCTTTATCTCTTGCCTATGCTACACCATAGGAGGTATTTTTAAAGTCCCATGTTTAATATATTCCTATTTTTGTCTAATCTGGGTAATACAGATGGGGCAGACAACAAGGGACACTGAGATGGTCAATTATACCTGGCAGGTAGGACTTTCCTGCAAACCCCTAGGTTTGACTAAGTTATATATTTGGGATAGTATGTGCACAGGATGAAAGGAAATCCACACCATTTGGGTAAACTTTTAAGGGCACCTACCTAGCTGCCAAGGGGATTCTATAATGGATACTGGGGATGGTGCAGACACAAGGGACTCTGAGAAGGTCAACTATATTTGGCAGGTAGGTAGTAGAACTTTTGAAGAGTAGAGGTTCTGAAGGTAGTAGAAACCCTTGAGGGTTAGAGCTTGCCTTTTCATGCACATGATAGTTAAAAGTAATAGGACATTTTTTTTTGATTAATTTGCCTTTGGCATTTGAAAATAAAAGTATTTATTAATAGTGACTTGCCATAGCTAACACCTACTGGTGATCTATATGAGGATTAAGTGGTCATGTTTATAAATGATTGGGCTATAATGTCATTGGCAGTAGGTGCCCATGATGAAAGGAAAACCACACCAAATGGGTGAATATTGCAGGGCATCTACCTAGCTGCCAAGGGGCTTCTACACTAGAGGTGGTGTGGACACAAGGGACACTGAGATGGTCACTTATACCTGTCGGGTAGAACTTTCCTGCAAACCCCTAGGTTTGACTAGGTTAAATAGTTGGGGTAGTATGTACACAGGATGAAAGGAAATCCACACCATTTGGGTAAACTTTGCAGGGAACCTACCTAGCTGCCAATGGGATTCTAATATGGGTACTGGGGATGGTGCAGACACAAGGAACTCTGAGAAGGTCAACTATACAGTATCTGGCAGGTAGGTAGTAGAAATTTTCCTGCAAACCCTTGAGGGTTCGAGCTTGCAATTTCATGCACATGATATTTAATCACTGTTGGGTTTTTTATTTTTTGCTAAAAGAAATAAGACAGAAAATTTGGAAAAAAAAAAAAAAAAACTTTCATAGTTTGTTATAACATTTTGAAAATAGGTAATTTTTCTCTTTCATTGATGTGCGCTGATGAGGATGCACTGATAGGCTGCACTAATCGTCTACATTGATGGGCACTGATAAGGCATCACTGATGGGTGGCACTGATGATCAATGATGGGTGGCACTGATGGGCACTGGTAGGCACTCCTAGGTGACACTGATCGGTGGCACTGATGATGAAGCACTGATGGGCATTGATTGGCAGCACTGGTGGGCATTCATAGGTGGCACTGTTGGGCAAAGGTAGATGGCACTGTGGGCACTGGTAGGTGCTGAAAGGTGGCACTGGTGGGCACAGATGAGGCAGATCATCCCGATGTCTGATGTCCCTCTGACAGAAGCCGGTGGTCAGCTTTTTTCCCTCTCAAAAAACCCCAAAAGAAAACTATTACTGATCTTCTGTTTACATCACGTGATCAGCTGTCATCAGCTGACAGCTCATCACGTGGTAAGGGGCCAGGATCAGCCCCTTATTCCGATCTGTGATCAGCCGAGTCATATGACGCCCTCCCAGCAATTAATGTCCGCACTGTAGCCATCATCCGGCTATACCGCGGGGGGGGGGGGGGTTAATTGCATTTATTTATTTATTTGCCTTTGGCATAGGAATTACTTTTTGATATTACAAGCTCTATTTATGTGACTTGCCATAGTTGCACCTACTGGTAATCTATATGGGGGTGGGCATCATTGTTTATAGATGACTAGGTTATATAGTAGGGGGTACCCAAGATATAATTAAAACTACACTATTTGGGTGGAAATTGCAGAGCACCTACCTAGCTGCCAAATGACTGCTAGGTACCAGGTTTGGTAAAGGCACAAGGGACACTGAGGTGGTCACCTATTGCTGGAAGGTAGGTGGTAAGACTCCTCTGCAAACCTTTGTGCGATCAGGGCATATATATATATTAGGAAAACTTAATTTGCCATTGGCACAGAAAGCACTGCTAATAGTGACTTGCCGTAGGTAAAACCTGCTAGAAGACTACCTGAGGGGTAGCTGCTAATGTTAATAAATGGCAGGTGCATTAGGTACCCAAGCTAGAGATGAGATGGTCACCTAAAGCAGGCAGGTAAGTAGTAGGACTCTTCTATAAAACCTTAGGTTATCAAGCCATGCAATCCGATAAATATGTAAGTTATAGACTTCATATTAGGACATCTCAATGTCATTTGTTTGCCATTGGCACAGAAATCGGTATATGATATTACAAGTATGGCCAATAGTGACTTGCCCTTGCTAGAAATTGCTAGTAGACTATCTGAGGGGTAGGTGCCAATTTTTAGAAACTCTTCAGTTATATAACAGGGGCAGTAGGTACCCACCCAGGAAAACGACATAATTTAGGTGCAAAATGCAGGGCACCTACCTAGCTGCCAAGGGTTCTCCTATTCTGGGTGCCCAATTTGTTACAAACACAAGGGACACTGAAATGGTCACCCATACCTGGTAGGTAGGTAGTAGGACTCTCCTGCAATTCTTTGCTTGGGTCAGTTGTACACAGAGAATTAAGGAATCTTACATTTATTTCTGTTGATTGCAGATGAAAAAAACAGATGGACTTAGTATCTGTACTTGCCCTCAATCCTTCCATCACACAACACCTGGACCACATACCTCCATTGTGATATGTTTTCTGCTGTAACACTGGCATTGTGTTATCTTCTCAGTCCTCTCCATGAATTTAGCAGAAATGTGTGCTTAACCTCAGCCTGCTTTGCAGCTCCCCATATCCCTTGGGAATAAATGAAGTTTCACTAGCATAACAATTTTAAGAAAAAAAATGTAATCTTTGCAGGTGATGGATGGGGCAGGGGGGGATAAGAGAGAGAGGGTAATAGTGCAGGTGGGGGGATATACAGATGATAGTGGGGTACATGGGCAGGGATTGGGGTACAGGACCAAAGTCACCTGGGAGGGGGGGGGGGGGGGGTGGCACTGCGCTCAAGGCAGGCAGAGGAGACCTGGGAAATGTTCTCCTACCTGGAAATCCATTGAACTTACCATGTATATACAAATACTATTTTAAGATCATGAATACAATAATCAAAGGTAATTAAAAATAGACAGCAAAATTTGTTAATTATAAAATAGATAGTGAGATGAAAGGAAGCAAGATAGACATAGATAGATATATAGAATAGATAGATAGATAGAATAGATAGATAGAATAGATAGATAGAATAGAATAGATAGATAGATAGATAGATAGATAGATAGATAGATAGATAGATAGATAGATAGATAGATAGATAGATAGATAGATAGATAGGTAGAATAGATAGAATGTGTAGGGAGAAACTTATAGATCCGTCTTAAGAATACGTCTTCCAAAAAATATCTATCTATCTCATATATGCTGTATATATAGTAATCTATTGGTGGGTGGAGAAACGTCAGTATTACCATGTATAATGTGTGTGTAATGGAGCACTGATAGATGTCAGTACCCCCAGTGCTCTTGGTGTGCCGAGCTCTACACAGACCTGTTGAAGGGTCTATGAGTGCTGTGCGGAGGAGATAATGAGTTGTCGTTGCTGATAATAGGGCGATGGCCGTCATAGAGCGGTGTAATGTATTGGGGGGGGGGGGGGGCTGTGTACTGTGCAGGGATACATTTCTCAATGTGTCCGGAGGAGGAGGGGGGGTGCACCTCTATAGAGAACTCACATCACCGGGAGATCTCTATTAATATAAAGGGGGGATTTACTAAGGCTGCTGCACTCAGAATCTGGTGCACCTGTGCAAGGTGGTCAATTAGCTTACTGTATAACTTCAGTTTGTTTACTGTATTCTTCAGTTTGTTTAATTAAGCTTTGGCAATAAAACCTGGAAGCCTTCTCGGCTCTCTCGCCCTCTCTCCCCTCCCGGCTCTCTCGCCCTCTCTCTATTCCCTAGCTCTCTCTCCCCCTCCTCTCTATATCCCCCTTCTCTATTACTCTCTCTGTATTCCTTTCCCTCTCTATATCTCCCTCTCTCTATTCCCCTCTATCTTCACCCCCATCATCCTCTCTCTTCTCACTCTCAGAAGATTTGAAGGAGTAGTACATTTGGGGGAAGAGGATTTGTGCTGGAAGACAGGATTTTGTGTGTGGCGCTGGGGGGGGTTCTGATGGGAGAGGAAATTCTGGGAGGTGAGGATTTATACTGGGAGAGGTTATTTTCAGGGGCAGTGGGAAAATAATTAGAGGGAATCTTATGGGGGCACATTATGGGGCACAGGGCACATCAGGGCACAGGGCACATTAGGGCACGGGGCACATAGCACATCAGGGCACATGGCACATCAGGGCATGGGCACATCAGGGCATGGGGCACATGGCACATCGGGGCTTGGGGCACATTATGGCACATGGGGCACATGGGTCATCAGGGCACATTATGTGGCACATCAGGGCACATTATGGAGCACATAAGGGCACATAGCATATCAGGGCACGGGCACATCAGGCCACATGGCACGGGGCACATATCACATGGCACATCAGGGCACATGGCACATCTGGGCACGGGGCACATCAGGGCATGGGGCACATCAGGGCACATTATGGGGCACATGGCACATTATGGAATCTTACTAGCCAGCATGCAGAGTAGCGCAGGAAGCGTCAGTAATAAGTTCTCTCTCATGTCATCACGCTGCTCCCTGGAAGCCCCTCCTCTCTTCTCGTCTATCCCCATTGGCTTGTAAGATCATCTGGGATAGACGAGAAGAGGAGAGTAGGGGCCGCCGGGGAGCAGCGTGATGACATGAGAGAGAGAACTTACTAGTAAAGGCGCTTCCTGCACTACTCTGCATGCTGGCTAAATCTTGATCTACCCGTCAGGTGCCAGCTGTCAGCGGTTGATGAGTAGATCGCCGTGCACCGCAGATGCGGCTGAAACCGGCCCAGACTGAGCCATCGGCCCACCAGGAAACTCCCGGTAGTCCCGATGGCCAGTCCATTCCTGCCGTCTGCACAATTACCACCCCCCAGTCTGCACAGTGTTATACTGTTGTTAAAGAAATGTATATAAAATATTTTATGATATTATGTCATTCAATGAGTAAATGTCTCATGTATATTTGTTTTGTACATTATTACACTACTTTTTAGAAGAAGTTCTAAGGGCCTGATGACGAAACGCGTTGGCTGATCAATCAGATCCGAAGGCCAAGATAGATATCTATATGGCAGCTGAATTTGTGAATATGCTTTTAAAATTAGTATTTTAATCTATGTGATACCTAATAAAATTGTTATATTTTATACATCTTTGCTGTCTGTGTCTAATATACCTCAGAATGTACATTTAAAGTCCCATACTACTCACTGGTTTCTATTGTTCAATTGTGGGGACGGTACCTTCTAGAGGATTGATTGTGTTTAACACTCCATCCCCATACACCAAAATTTGTATATATAGAATAACAGAGGAGAGTTCAGGGGCTGCTGGAAAAAAACGCCCAACTGCTCCTGAACAGTTTAGCAGCTGTAGTGTACATGAGGCCTTAGACTCTTCTTTGTGACACAGCAAATAAAGCATATTTTAGGGTTACAAGGAGGAACAGGTTTTATTTAACCATGTCTCTTTAAGCCTCTCCCACGGTTAATGTAAATTTTAAATTAAATTTAAATTAAATTAAATTTTTTTTTATTTTTTCTTTAGGCTATGATAGACTTAAAGGAAAAAGTAAATGTGCTTGAAACTTGACCTTGTACATAAAAAAACAAGAAATAATGACAGAATATAAAAAGAAAAAGTATAGTGTGATTCTCAGTGATGTCACCAGTCTCTAGTGAAGGGATAGGCTCTATTCTCAGTGATGTCACCAGTCTCTAGTGAAGGGATAGGCTCTAGTCTCAGTGATGTCACCAGTCTCTAGTGAAGGGATAGGCTCTATTCTCAGTGATGTCACCAGTCTCTAGTGAAGGGATAGGCTCTAGTCTCAGTGATGTCACTGGTCTTTACTGATTGATACTTTTTTCTACACCCAGAGAATTGTGCCAGCAGCTATTGATTTTATTACTATTGCTCTTTCCATTATCCTAGCGCGGGCGTATTATGTTTTCAATTAATTACTGATTGATAGGCTGCATTTTCAGTGATGTCCCTGACATCTAGTGAATGGATAAACTGCATTCTCAATGATGTCACTGTTCTCTAGTGAATGGATAGGCTGCATTTTTAGTGATATCACCAGTGTCTAGAGAATTGATAGGCTACATTCCCAGTGATATCACCAGTCTCTAGTGAATGGATAGGCTGCATTTTTAGTGACATCACTGGCCTCCAGTGAATGGATAGGCTGCATACTCAGTGATGTCACTGGTCTCTATTGATTGATAGGCTACATTCTCAGTGATGTCACCAGTTTCTAGCAAATGGATAGGCTGCATTCTCATTGATGACATTGGTTTCTAGTGAATGGATAGGCTGCATTCTCACTGATGTCACTGGTCTCTACTTATTGATAGGCTGCATTCTCAGTGATGTCACCATTCTCTAGTCAATGGATAGGCTTAATTCTCAGTGAAGTAATCTGTCTCTACTGATTGATAGACTGCATTCTCAGGGAGGTCACTGGTCTCTACTTATTGATAGGCTGTATTCTCAGTGATGTCACTGTTTTTTAGTGAATGGATAGGCTGCATTCTCAGAGATGTCACTGGTCTCCAGTGACTGGATCGGCTGCATTCTCAGTGATGTCACTGTTCTCTAGTGATTGGATAGGCTGCATTCTAAGTGATGTCACTGGTTTATAGTGAATGGATAGGCTGCATTCTCAGTGATGTCACTGGTTTCTAGTGAATGGATAGGCTGTATTCTCAGTGATGTCACTGGTTTCTAGTGAATGGATAGGCTGCATTCTCAGTGATGTCACTGGTCTCTAGTGATTGGATAGGCTGCATTCTCAGTGATGTCACTGGTCTCCAGTGAATGGATAGGCTGCATTCTCAGTGATGTCACTGTTCTCTAGTGATTGGATAGGCTGCATTCTCAGTGATGTCACTGGTTTCTAGTGAATGGATAGGCTGCATTCTCAGTGATGTCACTGTTCTCTAGTGATTGGATAGGCTGCATTCTCAGTGATGTCACTGGTTTCTAGTGAATGGATAGGCTGCATTCTCAGTGATGTCACTGTTCTCTAGTGTTTGGATAGGCTGCATTCTTAGTGATGTCACTGGTTTCTAGTGAATGGATAGGCAGCATTCTCAGTGATGTCACTGGTTTCTAGTGAATGGATAGGCTGCATTCTCAGTGATGTCACTGTTCTCTAGTGAATGGATAGGCTGCTATCTCAGTGATATCACCATTCTCTAGTCAATTAATAGGCTGCATTCCCAGTGATGTCACTGGACTGTAGACAATAGACAGGCTAAAGCCTAGTACACACAATCAGAAAATCGTCCGGAAATTACCACTTTCGAGGCGGTAATATGATAATCTGATTGTTAGTACAGAGCTTTCGAGAGTTGTTCGTGACTGTTCATCCGAAATTATCAGAAGGGACAAACACACATATTTTTCTCGTACGATACCAGATTGTACGATTTTCATTTAACCACTTTCAGACCGGACCAATTTGCAGCCAAAGGACCAGGCCCCTTTTTGCGATTCGGCACTGCGTCGCTTTAACTGACAATTGCGCGGTCGTGCGACGTGGCTCCCAAACAAAATTGACGTCCTTTTTTTCCCACAAATAGAGCTTTCTTTTGGTGGTATTTGATCGCCCCTGCGGTTTTTATTTTTTGCGCTATAAACAAAAATAGAGCGACAATTTTGAAAAAAATGCATTATTTTTTATTTTTTGCTATAATAAATATCCCCCAAAAATATATAAAAAATACATTTTTTTTCCTCAGTTTAGGCCGATACGTATTCTTCTACATATTTTTGGTAAAAAAAATCGCAATAAGCGATTATTGATCGGTTTGCGCAGAAGTTATAGCGTTTACAAGATAGGGGATAGTTTTATAGCATTTTTATTAATAATTTTTTTTTATTATTAATGGCGGAGATCTGCGATTTTTTTTGTGACTGCGACATTATGGCGGACACATTGGACATTTTTGACCAATTTTTGGGACCATTGTCATTTTTACAGCAATTAATGCATTTAAATGCATTGATTTCTGTATAAATGACACTGGCAGTTTAGGGGTTAACCACAAGGTGGCAGTGTAGGGTTAAGTATGCCTAGGGGTGTTTTTTTTTACTGTGGGGGGGCGTGGCTGTCAGCTAGTGAATGCTGATCTCTGCTCCAATCACAGGGAGCAGAGATCGGCGTCACTAGTTGCTAGGCAGAACGGGGAGATGCTGTTTATCTCGGCATCTCCCCGTTCAGCCGCTCCGTGAGACGATCGCGGGAGTCCCCGCGGCGATCGAGTCCGCGGGGACCGCGGCCGGACTCACGGGGGTCCCGACCGGCGCGGGAGCGCGCCGCGCCCGGCGCGCTCCCGATGGCATGGACAGGCTAAAGGAGGGACGTATATATACGCCCTCCTGCCTGTACGTGCCATTCTGTCGACGTATATCGTCGTGCGCAGGTCGGCAAGTGGTTAATCAGTACAGTTTTCGTCCGAAAATACAATACATCACGTCTGAAGTTGTATTCTGTCATATGAAAATTTTGGTAAGTTGAGTAACCTCTTCATTTTCGATATGAGACTTGAATGCAAAAAAGGAAACGGATGATTATTCATCCGATATCATCGTGTGTGCCTGGCTTCAGTGATTTCTGATAATCCTGATCATTTTCCTCCTATTCAATAAACAAAATTGTTACCTGGCTGGTCTGGGTTGGTTGTCTATCTTCATCTTCTCAGGATAAGAAGGGCGCTCCAACAAAATCCATTTTCCTACAGCTGATTTTAGGGATCAATAGAACAAACACCATTTACTCTTCCTATGGATGTGTTATGGATTGAAATGTCTTTCATGCGCTGTGATTGCTATGGATTATGGGATTTAGCGGCTCTGACCTTTCACAGACTAACATATTGGCCTCTCAATCTGGATCCCATTTCTGTTTTTCTATTTTCCCATCAATATTATTTTTTCCTATTTCTAATTTTCTTCTTTTTTTTTTTTTAGCATTTAAATTAAGACAGGAAAATATTTTGCAGTTCTTTTATTTATTCCTTAATATTCTTTGTTCTCTTTCGTTTGCTCCTTCTTCAGAAATTGTGTGATTAATTTACTCTTTCCATTCTGCGGTTTCCTTTTTCACTTTATGACTTTTCTTTTCTTTTTTTCTTTTTAATGAACACAGGAAAAAAAAAAAAAAAAAATTGCATTTCTTACTTACCGAAATATCAAAGCAGATGTGCTTTCCATTTGTATTCTGGCAGAAGCAAAACGAATATTGAAAAATAAAGTTTACAATAATGAAGTCCCAAAGTGTCAGGGACAAGGACACAAAAAATCTTGTGCATCTGGAAGTTTCTGTAGAGAGGTTGACGGGTCTTAAAGAGGATCTTCAGGCTGTATGAAAAAAAATGGAAAGTCAGCAGCTACAAATACTGGGGTTTGGAGACCCCTGATGTAGGCTGGACTTTAGAGAATGGTTTGACAATGATAAGACATATACAGTGCCTTGAAAAAAGTATTCACACCCCTTGAAATTTTCCGTAAATGTATTTTATTGGGATTTTATATGATAGACCAACACAAAGTGGCACATAATTGTGAAGTGGAAGGAAAATGATAAATGATTTCCAAAATTTTTTACAAATAAATATGTGAAAAGTGTGGGGGGCATTTGTATGGCGCCCCCCTGAGTCAAAACTTTGTAGAACCTCCTTTCGCTACAATTACAGCTGCAAGTCTTTTTGGGGATGTCTCTACCAGCTTTGCACATCTAGAGAGGACATTTTTGCCCATTCTTCTTTGCAAAATAGCTCAAGCTCTGTCAGATTGGATGGAGAGCGTCTGTGAACAGAAATTTTCAAGTCTTGCCACAGATTCTCAATTGGATTTAGGTCTGGACTTTGACTGGGTCATTCTAGGACATGAATATGATTTGATCTAAACCATTCCATTGTATATCTGGCTGTATGTTTAGGGTCCTTGTCCTGCTAGAAGATGAACCTCCTCCCCAGTCCCAAGTCTTTTGCACTCTAGCTCTAAAAACTCTAACAGGTTTTCTCCTAAGATTGTCCTGTATTTGGCTCCATCCATCTTTCCATCAACTCTAACTAGCTTCCCTATCCCTGCTGAAGAAAAACATCCCTACAACATCATGCTTCCACCGCCATGTTTCACGGTGGGGATGGTGTGTTCAGGGTGATGTGCAGTGTTAGTTTTCCGCCACACATGACGTTTTGTTTTTAGGCCAAAAAGTTACATTTTGGTCTCATCTGACCAGAGCACCTTCTTCCACATGTTTGCTGTGTCCCCCACATGGCTTCTCGCAAACTGAAAACAGGACTTCCTATAGCTTTCTTTCAACAATGACTTTCTTCTTGCCACTTGTCCATAAAGGGATTTGTGGAGTGCATGATTAATAGTTGTCCTGTGGATAGATTCTCTCACCTGAGCTGTGGATCTCTGAGGCTCCTCCAGAGTTACCATGGACCTCTTGGCTGCTTCTCTGATTAATGCTCTCCTTGCCCGGCCGGTCAGTTTAGGTGGACGGCCATGTCTTGGTAGGTTTGCAGTTGTGACATACTATTTTTTTGTCATACCTCGGATAACTCTTGTGTACTTGTTTGTATAAAATCTCAGTCTGTACTCTATATCCACATTTTTTATATTATTATTGTCCTGCTGGAGCTCATTTTTTAACTATCTTGTTAAATCTTTTTATTTTAACAATATAATTTTTGGACTATTTATACATTGTTGACTCGATTCATAACTCTGCTGCCTAAAAATCCCATCTTTGGGGAGCACTTTTTTAACCGTTTGGGGTGAGCAGCACTCTCTAACCTATTGGTATGTGTCTTCCCTTTGTAGTGCCATACTCTTTCCATTTTCGGATGATAGATTGATGGAGCAGAGTGAGCGAGATGAACTCATCAGGGTGCTGCTTCTATTTTCACTGTCCATTCACAGGCTAGGGGAGGGACAAGACCTATAAGTGTTACTAAACTGCAGGGGAGGTGAAAGACACATTCACTGCTTCATAAATGTGTCTCCAGGTGTCTGAGTCAGTTGTTTGACATCAAGGGTCCTCTTCTTCTATCTCATGGTCGTCTTCTTGTATCTCCTTGGTCATCTTCTATCTCCATTGTCCTCTTCTATCTCTATGGTCCTCTTCTTCTACCTCAATGGTCCTCTTCTTGTATCTCCATGGCCTTCTTCTGTCTCCATGGTCTACTTCTTCTATATCCGTGGTCCTATTCTTCTACCTCCATGGTCTTCTTCATGTATCTCCATGGCCCTCTTCTATCTCCATGGTCCTGTTCTTCTATCTCCATGGTCCTATTCTTCTATCTCCAGGGTCCTACTCTTCTATCCCCAGGGTCCTACTCTTCTATCTCCAGGGTCCTACTCTTCTATCTCCAGGGTCCTATTTTTCTATCTCCAGGGTCCTACTCTTCTATCTCCAGGGTCCTACTCTTCTATCTCCAGGGCCCTACTCTTCTATCTCCAGGGTCCTACGCTTCTATCTCCAGGGTCCTACTCTTCTATCTCCAGGGTCCTACTCTTCTATCTCCAGGGCCCTACTCTTCTATCTCCAGGGTCCTACGCTTCTATCTCCAGGGTCCTACTCTTCTATCTCCAGGGTCCTACTCTTCTATCTCCAGGGTCCCATTCTTCTATCTCCAGGGTCCTACTCTTCTATCTCCAGGGTCCTACTCCTCTATCTCCAGGGTCCTACTCTTCTATCTCCAGGGTCCTACTCTTCTATCTCCAGGGTCCTACTTTTCTATCTCCAGGGTCCTACTCTTCTATCTCCAGGGTCCTACTCTTCTATCTCCATGGTCCTACTCTTCTATCTCCAGGGTCCTAATCTTCTATCTCCAGGGTCCTACTCTTCTATCTCCAGGGTCCTATTCTTCTATCTCCAGGGTCCTATTCTTCTATCTCCAAGGTCCTATTCTTCTATCTCCGTGGTCTTCTCTTTATCTCAATTGTCCTCTTCTATCTCTATGGCCCTCTTCTTTTATTTCCATTGTCCTCATTTTTTTTATCTAGTAGTGGGTGAGTCCTGAATGCTGCAAAAATCTGGACACACTGGAAATGGGTTAAATAACATTGGGTGAATCAGTGTGCCCAGTGGCAATGGATCCAGGTTTGGTGAGTCTGCAAGGGACAGTGCCCGAATTGGTGAGACTTGTTTTTATAGGGCTATTGTTTTGTTTTTTGTTTGTTTTGTTTTGACCAGTGTCTGGGCTTTTTTTTGATATATTATTTAAAAAAAACTAAAAAAAAAGGGAAGAACAAAGACCAGTGAAGTCTTATTATCGTCTTGCCCTTAGGATGTGGTCCCTAAACTTTAATATTACTGTAAAAAACTAGTAAGACCATCTGGAGATGACCTGGAAAAGAGGTAATTAGGGGCACCATGCGTTATAAAAGGTTTCAATTTTATTTGTAGCTTTAAATCAGAGGCGTGAATTATGAACTGGAGATGGTTGTCAGCTGGAATTCCTCTCTGTAGATGACATTTATTGGTCATTTCACTTGGATGGTACAATTAATCCCGTTAGCTGTAAAACTTTGAGCCAGGGTTGGTGGACCTTAAACGAGGCTCTTTTTTTTGTGGCTAATTTGGCTTTCCATTGTCATGTAACACTTCACAAAACACAGAATTATACTGAAATTGCTATAACAACAAAGTTTAGAAATTCCAGTAATTTCCCAGTGAGGACTTTACATAACTCTTACTTTTCCTAGGGGCCTTGACATTGCAAAAAAAAAAAAGCTCCAGATGTCAAATGTTGAAGGCTTTGATCTACAAATTTTCTTAAAGTAGACCTGTCGGGAGAGCAATAGTGGGCTGCAATTGTGGACCTTTTTTCCTAATATGCTAATCAACAAAGGGTAAGTAGGACAGCCAGGCAACTAACTTTTAGAACAACAACCCTCAATGTTTCATAACATATTGGCCTGACTCATCAAGCTGCAATTGCATTTAAAATGCAATTAAAGTGAAACTGAACTCTGGTTTAAATAAAGAAAAATCTATTTAAAGCGGTTCTGCACACATTTTATTTAGTAAGTCAGGCAAGTCAGGCAAAGAGTACTAAATGAAATGTTTTTTTTTTTTTTTTTTTTTCACTTACCTTGTAATCGATGACTTCCGGTCCTCTGTCTCTGCGGGGGTGGGCGGGGTCTGTGCGGGGATCCTCGTCACGACGCACTGTCTCCTGGGATCTGGTGTCATTGATCACAGGAGCCTGTGCGGGCATCTTCCGAAATCTCGCGAGATTTCGGCACATCTCATGAGATTTCGGAGAACGTGAGCTGCACTTTGCCGTTACTGCGCACGCACGAGCTCGGCGCAGTAACGGCGGTGCATGCTGGGCCATCTAAAGTGCCTGTGGGGTTTCACATGCCCACAGGCAAGATGGCCCCCAGCACAAAAGCAGCAAATAAAGAAGTTTATCGGAGGAAAACCATCTGCGATCGCGATGGAAGATGGAACAGGTAAGTCCCCCAATTTAGTTATTAATAGTTAGCATATTCCCCCCCCCAAAAAAAAAAGAAACCCCCAGTGCAGAACCGCTTTAAGTATTTATTTTTAACTCAAAAACAAATTCCCGCTCTCAGTCTCCTCCAAATTAATTGGTTTTGCTGCTGTGATCCAGATTCCTGATGAGGGTGGCTAGGTTCATTCCCCATGGTCCCTCTGTATGTAGGAAAATGGCCATCATCTCTTGCTCACTCCCAAGATGGACTATGAACGACGGACCATTTCAATTTGAAAAAATAGATTACAGGTGCCATTAAGTAGTGGAGGTGTATGGATTATTTTTGGAAAATGAAGATATTGTTTAGTGTCACTTTAAGGCATGCTAAAGAAGCCTATCTACCATTTTTGTAGGTGATTTTGGTACACCTTAAATTGTATGTATGTATGTATAGCCAAAACTTTTACTTTGTTTTTTCAGTACTGAAAATTGATGGAAAACCCAACATTTTAGCTGTCACCTGAACAAGACGTGGGAGTAAATCCTCCAATGGGGACACCTGTTCTAGTGACAACTGTCAACGAGAATAATTCCCCTCATTTTGAAGAAATAATCTGCCATCCTGTCGCTTCTCCAGGACAGTGGAGGGAAACCTCACCAATGGGGACACAGAAAGCAAAAAACTAACAAGGGTTCTAATCATTCTCTACTCTATCCAAAATTCAAAAAAAAAAGTTTTAGCTAGACATACATGTAAAAGCCCCAGGGAATTGGTTATGTCCAGACTTCTGCAATGCTCATAGATTTCACCACATGAAGGTGTACAGTATTTGGATGTCAATACGTGTAGCCAATGAGAGAAAATGTACCGGTTGTAACTGTATTACACATGTTTATTGGGGGGAAAAAATCTTTATTTTTGTACAAAGGAAACTGTTGTGATAAGCAAAATGTTCAATAAAAACCTTTTTGATTCAAAAAAGACATACATGTAAAGCAGAACTTCAAATTCTCAGTCAACACTGAATATTTTTAATCCTCATGCTGCTAGCATTAGTAAATAGATAGGAAAGTATATCTAAATGATATCTAATGTACTAATGTACCCCTGTTCTCATTCCCTAGGGAGTGGGAAAATACCTGGGAGCCCCCCCAATTTTACAGGGGGCTTCCAGATTCCTAGTCCACCCACAATTCACCACATCCTTCAAACTTTGGACAAGGTCTCCTAGGGGGAGAGGCTTGACCGCACCTTTGCCTTGCACAGAATGTTGAAGGGCACATGGCATGGTTTTCTAAAGGGGGCTTCCAGATTCCTAGTCCACCCACAATTCACCACATCCTTCAAACTTTGGACAAGGTCTCCTAGGGGGAGAGGCTTGACCGCACCTTTGCCTTGCACAGAATGTTGAAGGGCACATGGCATGGTTTTCTAAAGGGGGCTTCCAGATTCCTAGTCCACCCACAATTCCCCACATCCTTTTTTGGGTGAAGAGGCCCTTGTCACTCAACATTTGGACAAGGTGTCCTAAGGGGAGAGGCTTGACTGCACCCTTGCCTTAAACAGAATGTTAAAGGGCATATGGCCTGATATTCTAAAGGGAGCTTCCAGATTCCTAGTCCACCCACAATTCCCCACATCCTTTTTTGGGGGAAGAGGCCCTTGTCACTCAACATTTGGACAAGGTGTTCTAGGGGGAGAGGCTTGACCGCACCCTTGCCTTGCAAAGAATGTTGAAAGGCATGTGGTCTTGTACTCTAAAGGGGGCTTTCCGATTCCTTTTTGCTGAAGGAATATAGGGAAGAACCCTTGTCCCTCTACATTGGGACAATGTGTCTTACAAGCGGGAGAGGCTTGACCAACCCACTACATTGCAAAGATGGTTAAAAGGTATGTAGCCTGGTATGAAACAGAAAGTGGGGTGATGGTGTTGTGAGGGGTGCTAGCTCACTGCCCTCCCTTTTGTGGCCAGCCAGACTCCATGCCTGTTTAAGGAGCTGGTAGAAATTTTATGAGGAACCCCACACAGTATTTTTTTGTCATTTTTAAATTACTACATTTTACTGTTCCACATGTCACATACAGTTTTAAGACATCCCCTTAGCATGTTTTTTTTTTTAAATATTTGTGTATTTTTAATGTTGCCCCTTAAAGTGGTTGTAAACCCTTACAAACCACTTTGGCCTACAGATAAGCCTAGATTAAGGCTTACCTGTAGGTCCAATAAATATCTCCTAAACCTACATGGTTTAGGAGATATTTAGAAAAAAAGAGGCGGCGCGCAGGCGCACTGCGCATGCCGAGTTCACGGCGATATGCCGCTTTCGTGCGCATGCGCGGGAGTGATGTCATCGCCGCTTCAGCGAATCACAGCGATGGAGCGGCGAGACCCGGAAGTCACTCCAATATTGATGGCGCCGGAGAAGGTCGTGGATGAGGACCGCTTCGGGGGGGCTTCGTTCTCAGGTAAGTTATTCATAGTGAGCTAGTATGCTATGCATACTAGCTCATTATGCCTTTGCCTTGCAGGTTCCGTTTTTTTTTTGGGGGGGGAGGAGGCTTTACTTCCTCTTTAAGCCAGGTGAAAAGACCTCCTCCCTACTGAGCAATATTACAGTATATATTTTTTTTAACATTAGCTTGCAAATTATCCATAAAATAATGCTCATCCTAATAACAGGTTCATTTTAATACAAAAAAGGGGGTAAAGGGTAGAGTTTAATCAATGAAATACATAACAAAATATATTTTTTCTAAGTAATAATCCAAAAATATTAAAAGCTATTTTTGGTAAAGAGCTATGGAGTCCATGGTGGTGAAAGATTAGAAGAATTTTCTCAGCTCTAAAATTAATATATATTATTATATTTTCATTCTTTCATAGCCCAGCATGCACCACCTATAAAGATATTAATAGGTTATGATCCCCTTTATGCCTCCTCCTATTAAACAGTTTTCATTATAGAACATATGTTTAGCAATATTACCCAGGGAATTAACAGTCTGAACCTGGCATCAGGAATGTTCTCTTCTCATTCTAATACAGTTCAATATATATATATATATAGTGATACAGTGGAAACCATTTCTTTATAAGAGAATGCTTTGTTCTTGTAAAGATTGCATCACATGGATCTATCCATGTATACACACTGTATGAAACCTGAGTATAGATCTATGTCCCAACCATGGGCGTCCGCAGAACTTTTTTCAGGGGGGGGGGGGGGCATCATTTTAAGGTCACCCATGCTCGGACCTTTTCAACAATGTCATTATCACATTATCAAGGTCAGAGACTGCAGATGTAGTACAGGTGATGGTCAGAGACTGCAAACATGGCCCAAGAGACTGTCAGAGACTGCGGATATGGCCCAAGAGACTGTCAGAGACTGCGGATATGGCCCAAGAGACTGTCAGAGACTGCGGACATGGCCCAAGAGACTGTCAAAGACTGTGGACATGGCCCAAGAGACTGTCAGAGACTGCAGACATGGCCGAAGAGACTGTGAGAAACTGCATACATGTGGGGGGCAATGGAGAGAGAAAGCGGGGGGTGACAGAGAGAGAGAGAGAGAGGGGGTGACAG
This sequence comes from Lithobates sylvaticus, assembly GCA_028564925.1. Taxonomy (NCBI): domain Eukaryota; kingdom Metazoa; phylum Chordata; class Amphibia; order Anura; family Ranidae; genus Lithobates; species Lithobates sylvaticus. Next base: position 753,743,208 of record CM053026.1, on the reverse strand, counting down.
AGAGAGAGAGAGGGGGTGACAGAGAGAGAGACAGAGGGATGAAAGAGAGAGAGGAGTGTAACAGAGAGAGACAGAGGGGGGTGACAGAGAGAGAGGGGGTGAAAAAGACAGAGGGGTGAGAGAGAGAGAGAGAGAGAGAGAGGGGGTGACAGAGAGGGGTCATGGGGGTCATCACTCCTGATCCGATCCCTGATTCCAGGGGGGGGGGGGGGGGGGGGCACTTTCCCCCCCCTTGCCCCCCCCCCCCCCCCCCCCCCCCCCTTTCCCCTACCTGCAGACGCCCATGGTCCCAACACATTTTAAATGTAATTACTGTTCGCTGGCTCACTACCATTCCTGGAGGTCTATTCTAACCATCAACTACTTTTTCTGCAAAAAAATAATACTTCCTTAGGTTAATTTTTTACTTTTCTGCCGCTAGTTTGAGGTCATGTCCCGGTGTTATTGATCTTAGCTTTATATAGAAAATACTGCCCTCCTGATTCTTATTTACATGCTACATGTATTTCAAATATTCAATCATGTCTCCTCTTTGCCTTTTTTCCCTCAGGACTGTACATACTGTATTCATTTCCTGAAGTTCCTCCTAATATGTATTATCCCAACCTTTCACCGTTTTTGTTGCCCATCTCTGGACTTGTATTGTCTCAGCAATATGTTTTTGTAAGTGATGTCTCCAGAACTGGACACTGTATTCTAAATGAAGCCTACAATGTAATTAAATATCTATATAGGGGAGTCAGGACCTCCTTCCTCCTGCTGGTGACCCCTCTAGTGATCTAAAGATCTATATAGAGGAATCAGGACCTCCTTCTTCCTTCTAGTGATCCCACTAGTGGTAACTAAAGATCTCTATAGAGGAATCAGGACCTCCTTCCTCTTGCTGGTGATCCCTCTAGTGATATAAATATCTATATAGAGACCTGTAAAGAGTGTAGCGCCGGTACTGACGAGTACGCGATATGTCTTTAAATTTAGTTTTTGTCCAAAACTGTAGTTGAGTTTTGGGGTTAATTGTTCCAAATGATGCTTTGGCATCAGTTTGGCTGGGCTGTATTGAGGTTCTCCCTGGTCATAGGTGGGGTTTGCACCTGTGAGAGGCCTTAGAACGCCTTCTGGTTGGACGCATTGGGTACCAATCTCTTCTAGGAGCCAATCAGTGGGTCGCAGGACCTCCTTCCTCCTGGTTCTGGGTTTTGGTCCAGAAGTTGGTGCTGACTCCGTGGTCCTGGTCCTATAAAGATCTATATAGGGGTGGAATCAGGACCTCCTTCCTCCTGCTGGTGACCTCTCTAGTGATTCTAAGGTGTTTCAGTGCCATCTTGGGTTTGGAGAGGCCCAGCAACTCTACGTGCAACCAGGGGAGGACTCTTTGGTTAGAGAGCCACGCACGAGGCTGGCTGCTCGGTAAGAGCCTGGAAGCTGAGCTGCCATGGACATTGATTGAATCCACAATTTCTTACGGTATCGCCAGACTGGCTGAAAGATTCTGGTACAATAAGAAAAGTTCCTACCTTTACCTTCCGGTTACAACTAAGCTTTTCAACCAAGTCTGTGTGAGAGACTTTGCAAAGCTAGACTGTTGGCTGCTAGATCCAAGCTCAAGGATTTATCCAGCAATTAAAGAATCCAGTTGCGAGTGGCTATTCCCTGGATTATGTACAGAGAGAGACTTTTATTGAAGTCAGCAGTTCCAAGCACCTGAGCTAAACTTCATCCTTATACCCTCTATTCCCAACTTAGAGACTGGGTTTGTTCAACTGTTTTAAGCAAAATAAAGATCCTAAAAAGGAATTCAGGTGTCGGTCTCTACAGTTACTGGGTCATCAACCCTGGGAACCCCTAGACAAGAATAACGAGTTACGAGCTGGTGGTGGTAATCGGTAAGCCCAGAAAATTCAGCCGCTCCTTCGGGGGTCAGTGCTACAAGAGGAATCGGGACCTCCCTTCTGCTGGTCACCCCTCTAGTGATATAAAGATCTATAAAGGAATTAGGACCTCCTTCCTCCTGCTGGTGATCCCACTAGTGATATAAAGACCTATAGAGAGGAATCAGGACCGCCTTCCTCATGCTGGTCATCCATCTAGTGATATTAAGATCTATATAGCGGAATCAGGACTTCCTTCCTCCTGCTGGTGATCCCTCTAGTGATATAAAGATCTATAGAGAGGAATCAGGACCTCCTTCCTCCTACTGTTCACCCCTCTAGTGATATTCTAGATCTCTCTAGATCTATATAGAGGAATCAGGAACTTGGTTCTCCTTCTGGTGATCCTTCTAGTGATAACTAAAGATCTATACAATGCAGTCAAGACATCCTTCCTCCTGCTTTAGATCCCTCTCACTAGAGAGATAACTAAAGATCTATACCAGGCTTCCTTCCTCCTGCTGATGATCCCTCTAGTGATAATAAAGATCTAACTAGTGGAATCAGACATTCTTCTTCTTCCTATTGGTGATCCCTCTAGTGATAAATAAATATCTACTGTATATAGAGGAATCAGGACCTCCTTCCTCCTGCTGGTGACCCCTCTAGTGATAACTAAAGATTCATATACCTACTACTGACCTCCACTGACCTCTGTTCACTGCCCTACATACTTTTGACCTCTGTACACTTGCCTATTTACTACCGTTCCCTTTACATTGCCCGACACACTACTTACACTGGCCAGAATTCAGAGCGGACAGCCAGGCTAGCACTGAGGACATCCAGGCCTGAAACTAGTTGAGCCAGTCATCCTGCAGTACCAGCTGTTCTGCCATCACGATGGACTCCGGTATCAGTCTTGTGGGGGTGACCAATTATTCTCCAGACATGAAACAAAATGTGAATAAAAGTGAATACTGAGTTTCTTGCTAAAGCTTACATTTAAGGTAGGATAAGTCAATATTTTTACAGTGACATTAGTTTTATTAGATTTTTATAAGTTTTGCTTGTGCTGTCCTTATTTTTTATTGGGGGCTTGCTAGTGAACTTCTTAAAAAAAAAAAAGGACCCTGCTTTCTTGATCTCCTCAAACTCAATGAAAAACAGAGCTTCTGCTCCTCAACGCAAACGGACATAAAAAAAAAACTAAGACCCCATGGACACCACCCACCATCCTTGGCCAGACCATCCCTCCAAGCACCAAAGCCAAAAGTCTCAGAGTCATCTTTGACTCAGAGATGACTATGGATGCACAAATAGGATCAGTAGTCAGTGGATCCCACCATCTTCTCCGCCTGCTACGCAGACTCATCCCCTTCATTTCAGAAAAGGAGAAAGCGGTAGTAGTTGGAACAATCATCAATTCGCGACTCGACTACGCAAATTCCCTCTACATAGGACTACCTAATTACCAGATTGCACGCCCACAAGTCGTCCAAAACACAGCAGCAAGACTAGTCACAGGAAAGAAACCCTGGGAATCCATCTCTAAGGACCCTCTTTGGCTAACAGTAAAGGATAGAATCACATTCAAGACCCTCTGCCTCACCCACAAATGTACACAAGGAAACGCTCCTCAATACCTATGTGAAAAAATAAAACACTACATACCCAATCGCAGCCTCCGATCAACAAACCAAAACCGCCTCCTCATCCCCAAGTCCCGCTACAAATCTAAGAGAGAGCTAAAATTCGCAGTCCAAGGACCACGGCTATGGAACACTCTACCCACCAACATCCGCATGGAAGAAAACCATCGGGCCTTCAGAAAAAAACTCAAGACCTGTCTCTTCTAAGAAGCAGGACAACACAGGACAGACCAAGCGCCTTGAGGTTGCCTACCCCTGATATTAAGAAATATTGAGACATCCCCCTGTTGGTGATCCCTTTAGTAATAACTAAAGATTTATATTGAGGAATCAGGACCTCCGTCCTCCTGCTGGTGATCCCTCTAGTGATATCTAAATATTTATATTGGGTCACAAATTTATCTGGCAGAACAAGAGGCCGAGATTCTCCAAACATGTCCTTTTCAACCCACAAACAAACGGTGGACTAGGTCTACCAAATCTCTGGCACTATTACCTTGCTGCCCGCTTTTCCCAAATTGCACAATGGAATATCCCTAACTCTAAAGTGCCCTGGGTAGATTTTGAAGCTCATTCCATTACTCCCTACAAGCTTTCCACTATTCTGTGGTCCCCCTCCAAACTAGTCCATGAACTTATCTCCCTTAACTCTCTTGTTACCCATTATCTAATCCTATGGTATCGATACAAGCACAAACTAGGACTAGTGACCCCCGCACCCCGAGGTTCCTCCTTTTTAGGGGAACCCCTATTCAATTTAGCTTTTTATAACCCTGAGGGTTTCTCCTGGTGGATAGCTAACTCTATGGTCACGCTAGCTGACCTACAAATCGGGAACACCTTTGCCTCATTTGACCTTCTACGCACACATAAACAGATTCCTTTAAGGGAACATTTCCGATATATGCAGATTAGGCACTTCTACATCTCTCACTTCGCTCTTACCCCTTCATCTCCCCCCTCTATGTTCGAACAAATTTGCCGTGACTCTCCCAGAGGAAAGGGTCTTATCTCCTCCCTTTACAAATCAGCGTTAACTGCAAGCTTTCCTGGGGTTATTCCCTATAAGCACAAATGGGAGACCGACTGTAACGAAATTTTTGACGCAGAGGACTTGGACACCATGCTATCCAATTTACGCAAAGCCTCTAAATCCTTGGCTGTTAGGGAAACAGCATACAAAGTATTAACCAGATTGTATTATACCCCATCCAGGCTTCATTCCATCTTTCCCGGGGGCCTCTAATCTTTGCCTCAGAGGATGTCAGCTCCCAGGCACATTTATACACATTTTTTGGGACTGCTCCCATCTTACCCACACTTGGGACTCAGTGAATGCTATGGCGTCTGCTATAGCAGGTGCCCCGTTACGGCTCACCCCAGCCATGGGCCTCCTTGGAGCATCTATTCCTGGGGTGCTTCGTGCAGAGGAATGCCTCATCCACACTGCTTGCATAGCCACCTTATGGGCTATTGCCCTACATTGGAAAGCCCCTACTGTGCCTACCGCCTCCATCCTTTACAGGATGGATGCCATTATGTTAATGCAGAGAATTCTCTGTACATTGAATGATAGGATGCATCTATTTGACCAAAGATGGTCGCCCTGGAAATCTTATAGACAAAACCTGTTACCACATCTATAAGTACTGTACTTGTTTTATCCTACTCTAGACCATGGTGCGCTGTCATACTACCCCACCCCTAAAACTTATAATAGATTGCTATTTTTCCTACAGTAATCTTGTTGTGTACGACTATTTTTCTAGAGTGCTTCACGATCTACTTTTGTGTTCTTGTTTTCCTTATTTTCTTTTTTATTTTTGTATGTCACTTGCATTGACATTAATATTTTGACCCTCAGACATGTTTTATGCATAATACCAATTGTCAATTGTCTGTATTATTTCATTGTATTTCAATAAAAAACCTTTGTAATAAAAAAAAAAATATTTATATTGGGGAATCAAGACCTCCTGCTGGTGACCCCCCTATGGATGAACCCTATAATTCTATTTGCTTCCCCCACACTCTTTGTTCATTTTGCAATCATCTTGAATCTTGACTAAGTACTGAAAATCTTTTTCCCTTGTAGCTCTGGCCAATATTGTACCCACCACCATATTGTACTCTATCAAAGGTGCATCATTTTACATTTAAAAACTGTTGATCTGCCATTTCCACTGACCAATCTTCTAGCAATGCCAAATCAAGTTCCATGTTACAAACACATCCACGAATATCAACCGTAGTGCAAATGTTTGTGTTATCAGCAAAAAGACATACTTTGCCCACCAAAACTTCAGCTATATCACTTACAGATAAAATATAACAGGACCTAGTACAGGAGCTCAGACTATTTTGCACACTAGGCAAGACCAGCTACCATCACCACTCCAAAAAATTGTAGGGAAACCAGCAGCCGTGGCCAGTGGCATAGCGTGGGTTGTCAGCACCCGGGCAGGGCAAACAATTTTCGCCCTCAAACCTGTGAACTATTAGGCTCCTTGCACACTAGCAGATCCAAACTCGCTAGAAAAAACACTGGATAAAAAAAAAATGCTAATATTATTGCTTTTGCTGGCATTTTTTGCAGTGCTTAGGAGCATTTTCAAAAAAGTGTTTTAGGATCGCTAGCATTTATAAGGAGCGGCGGCAGAGGTCGTGGACGAGGGTCGCTTCGGGGGCTTCGTTCAGGTAAGTTATTCATAATGAGCTAGTAGCCTGGTTGTCAAGGAGAGGGCTGGCAAGCCGGCCACCGCATTCTTCACAACGGGTCATCAGCTGTCAGGGGGGTTCCCCACTGACAGCTGAATGTAAACAAAATAATTTCCGACAATGAAACTGTCAGAAAAAAAACAACATGGTGCCCTATGAGACCCTTTGAGTCTGGTATGGATTTTAAAGGGGAACCCCATGCCAAAATGTAAAAAAAAATGGCGTAGGGAGTTTTCATTGCCGGCAATTTTTTTGTTTACATTCAGCTGTCAGCGAGGAACCCTGTTGACAGCTGATGACTCTTCCGTTGTTAAGGACATGGCGGCCGGCTTGCCGACCCACTCCATGACAGCCAGATTGCAACATAGCTGCCCTCCCCATATTATACCACTAGGCGACTGCCTAATTTGCCTAGCGGTAGCACCGGCCCTGCAGGAGCTTGTGGTACACCATTAATGACCAATCTCTGTTCCGAATGAATCCCATTTACAACGACTTTCTGATATTAATAATTTAGCCAACTGGGTATCCACCCAAGAGTTAAGCCCTGGCTTGTACAATGTTTTATGAGATCGTCATGTAGAACCATATGAAATGCTTTTGAGAAATCAAGATAGGCTAAACATATGTGATATAGTAAAAAAAACTCGGATTAGTCTGAAATGATTTACCATCAGTAAGGCCATGGGTCATGGTCTTTGGGTCCAGCAGCAAGCAGTAAGCTCCTCCTGGTTCATACAGCACCTAGGACACCCCCCAAGCTATTATTATTATACAGGATTTATTTAGCCCCAACAGTTTGTGCAGAGCTTAACAAAATGAAGGCAGACATTTCAGTTACCGTATTTATCGGCGTATAACACGCACCCCAAGTTTAGGAGGGAATTTTAAGGAAAAAAACTTTTAGGAGGGAAGTTTAAGGAAAAAAAAGAATATTTAAATGCCCATGAATGCAGCCTTGTCAATTCCACCTGCAGCCTTGTCAATTCCACCTGCAGCCTTATCAGTTCCACCTGCAGCCCTGTCAGTCGGCGGCGCTCAATAGTTCTCAGCGCCTTTCGGCCGCTCTCGTCGGCTTTCGGCCGCTTTTGGCCATTCTCGGCAGCTCTCAGCCGTTCTCGGCGGAGAATGGCCGAAAGCGCCCAAAAGCCTCTGAGAACGGCCGAAAGCGACCGAAAGCCTCAGAGAACGTCTGAAAGCGGGCAAAAGCCTCAGAGAGCGGGCGAAAGCCGCGAGAATGGCCAAGAGGCTCAGAATCGGCGGGGGATCGGCGTATAACAGGCACCCACGATCTTCCCCTAACTTTAAGGGAAAAAAAGTGCATGTTATAAGCAGATAAATACGGTACATCACAATTTGGTACAAGAGGAATCAGAGGGCCCTGCTCGCTAGAGCTGACAATATAGGATGACACCAAACATAAAATGAGCACTGTCAGAGTCTCAGAGCTCTACTTATTCTAATTGGCTCAGGAACAGAGCAAAAAACGACAAGCATTCAGATGATTAAAAAGTACCCTCCACCCTTCATATGATGGACAGACAGATTGTACAAATTATTTTCCTTTTGAATTCTCGCAGCGTGACACCTCGTGTATTGTGGTTGCATTCACGGATTGGTTTCATGCTTGATTTAAAAAAAATTCTATAAATGTGAGATTTCTCATAAATGGAAGTCACGGTGGAAATCCAAACAAGATGTTAATGTACCTGTCGCACAGCTGTCCATCTGTTTATCCTTGCATTACTTTCAAACTACAAAGACTGGATAGTACTGACCAATATTCATAGGCTTTGCCACCAATGAGGAGTTATGAGCCCCAACCAAGGCACATAATCTTTGAGCTCTGGCCAATGGTAAATGATGTGACTAAATTAACTTTATTTTAACATTACCTGAAGTCTGTGTAGCGGCCATAGCCCCTAGGGGCGGCCTTGACTTTTCTGGGCTTACCAATTACCTCCTCGTAGCTTGTCGGTTGTTGTCCAGGGGTTCCCAGGGTTAGTACCCAGTAACTTCGGAAGCTGACACACAAAAGTCCTTTTGAGGTTTTTATTTTGCAGGGGTAACATTCAATATTAACAGTCTCAGATGGGAATAGAGGGCACGGGTGATAAAACTCAGGCACTTTGAACTGCTGACATCCACTGAATGTCTCTAGTTAGCCCAGAGAGTAGCCACTCGCAACTGGGCGCTTCACTGCTGGATAAACCTCTAAGCACAGATTTAGCAGCCAACATGTGATCCGGAAACTTTTTTCACAGACTGTCTCTGTCACAGACTGGATGGTAACTGAAGATAAGTAGGAACCTTTCCCACAGTACCTGGATCTTTCAGCCTTCTTGGCGATACTGTGAGAAGTGGTGATTCTCTAGTGTCCATACAACTCAGCTCCCAGCTCCCGAGCAGCCAGCTTCTTGGCCCTCCTCCGAAGAGTCCTCCCCTGGTCACTTGTACGAGTTGCCGTGTCTCTCCAATGCCGAGAGCACACCGGGACGCCTTCGAATCCTCCTTCAGTTACTGGGCCTCGAACTAGCCAGTTCTGAGGCTCGGGAACGGACGGATCCCCACCCCAGACCATGAGGGCCTCTGGGGCTGCTCAGGGGGACCATGCTTGCAGGGACGGCAGACACTCCTGGGTCCGGGACCTCTCACAGGGCAGACCCGGACCGGAACCAGAAATCAAAGCAGCAGCCGAACCCTGAGCATGTGACTTCAGCACCTTAAATACCCCTTCCCAGACTACACAGCGGGGCCAGACGCGCCAACTGATTGGTTCCGGAAAAGATTGGTACCTAACACGTCCAACCAGGCTTGGTTCTCAGCCTGTCACAGGTGCCTCACTGCACCTATGACCAGGCAGAACTCCAGTACAGCCCAGCCAGACTGATGCCAAAGTAAAAACCTGTACAATTAACCCCCAGAACTCTGTTACAGTTATGGAAAACTAAATTTACACATGCATAGCGCACACTTTAGTAAAGTGTCGGCGCTACATCTGTATATTAATTTTTGGCTTCTCTATCAAATTCAATTTAACTGTAAGCAACAAGTACTATTCAGCAAACTGATAATTGCTAACAAACTTCTAAAGTCAACATGTCTATTCAGGTCCACTTCAATCTAAGCATCATATGAAAGTGCAGCAGGCTTATTGCAGTACCTATGGACAATACTCCTCTCACATAATTCTTATCTGTGCAACCTCCAGACTTAAGGACTTGGACCCAAAGAACATATGGTCTATACTGGTGTAATAGCAGCCAGCACACGATCAGGGACTGTGAAATGCGTTTCGGCAGTAAAAGGCCTTGGTCGTTGGCTATGACAAGGGCCTTGTATGACTGAAATGTGTTAATCCACATGGATCTTTTACCCTCTCTTCAATAAAGAGCTTTTTGCACAGTCCCCGATCGTGTGTGGGCTGCTATGACACAGTGTTGGAGTTCGGCTTTCAGGGGCTCGAACTATTGCACCGATTTGTCCCACAGCCACATCACTTGGGTGAACGTGGTGAACTTTTTTCTTTTTTTTGTATATTAGCCTTTATCAAACTTTTTACCAGGAAGTAACCTTTCAAATAACTTCCCCGTCTTAGGAATCCCTGCTAATAATTGCTATAGCTACAGCAGGGGTCCCCAACCGCTGGACTGTAGACCAGTGCCAGTCCATGGCCTGCAGGGAGCAGGCCGTGCGGCGGTGGTTGACAGCTGGTGCAGCAAGCTACCACAACCTGCACTGCCACCCTCCGACCACCAGAGGGTGCCTGACCCCCTTCTCCTAGCACCACTACTCCCTTCTCTCTCTGTGGTCACGAAGAAGGGGAAGGAGGAGAATTGGTCTGGGGACAGGATCTAATAGCACTGGTGAGACCCAGGCTGCACCCCCTCCCCAAGATGACAGGCTGCAACCACCACACACAACACCGATATGACAGGCTGCAACACCCCCCAAGTGGACAAGCTGCAAACTCCCCTTAACCCCCCCTAAAGTGGCAAGCTGCACACCCTCCCGACAGGCTGCAACCACCACACCCCTCCCCCAGGTGATAAACTGCATCCCTACCCAGGTGACAGGCAGCAATACCCCCCAAGTTGACAAGCTGGGTCTCTGGGTCCGTGGAAGGGTGCACTACCGAGCGACCGGTCCCTGGTTTTATTAAGGTTGGGGGCCGCTGATGTAAAGCTCACTGTAGATTACCATGATGGTCCCTAAGAAGAGCGCTTCTTACACTTGCGATTATTAGGAAGAATCCCCACCACTTACTGTACAGATACAAGTAGGTAAAAAGATCATTGTCGTTAGTGGATACTTCTCTGAGAGACTTCTCACTGCTTAAGGAGCACCTACTATCTTCTGAAGGAACCCCAGGGATACATGGAGCCCTGGTTGAGAAAGGCCAGTCTATATTTTGACAAGATAAACCACCTAGAAAATGAATATGGTGGCAATCACAGGGAAATCCCCCTGTGATTGTAAAGGCATATAGTGGAAAAGGTAAGTACACCCTTGGCATCAGGAGATCGTATCACCCACCTGTAGCTGAAATGACCTAATGTAGGGATTTTGTACAAATGCTTACCAGCCTTTGATACCGACACCTTTGACCTTCATTCTCCATGCAGAATTCCTTCAGGTGCAAGATGTTTATGGGTTTTTGTTACGTGAACTGCCCATTTCAAAATCCACCTACACCATCATCTATGACAGACACTGTTAATATTCTGTATTATGCAATATAATTCAATAAAGAAAGAATGAACGTAAAAAAAAAAAATCCTCCTACACCATTTCAAAGGGAATCAAATCAAGGCTGTGACTGGACAGCAGTGGATCTCCGTCTTTGGACTAGAGTCTAGACATGGGAGCCATCAAAAAATTTGTTTCGTTTCGCTTCGTTCCGTTCCGTTTCGTATAAAAAAAAAAATCGTAATTCGTGTATGAAATTTAATTCGGATTCGTACGAAATGCGAATTTCGTACAAATCGTTACAAATCGTTAATATCGTTGCGAATCGTTACGAATATCGACACTCTACGAATAATAACGAATTATCCGAAAACGTATTAACGTTACATAAGTAAAACAAGTCTATTGTTCACCAATCACTCAGAGGAAGTACGAAATCCGAAATTTCGTTTACGAATACGAAATTTCGTATTTCGGACTTCCTCTGAGTGATTGGTGAACAATAGACAATAGACTTGCGTTATGTAACGTTAATACGTTTTTGGATAATTAGTTATTATTCGTAGAGTGTCGATATTCGTTATACTGAATCTCGAATTCATTCGAATCATTCGTTATTTTCGCTATAATTTATTTCATATTAGTTGAAATTCATCATTTGGTAGTTTGGATTCGGATAATTTGGATCCGAAATTCGTAAACAAAATTTCGTATTTCGTACAGAATTGGTATTCGTAAAAATTCGTAATTCGGATTCGTACAAATGTACGAATTTAGAAAAATTCGTACGAATTTCCGATTCGTACGAAACTAATCGCACATGTCTACTAGAGTTCAAAACCCCCTGTTTTCTCTTTTTTTTTAACCATTCCTTGGTGGATTTGCTAGTGTGTATCATATCATTATTATGCTAAAAGACATATTTCAAGTTCATCTTCAACTTTTGGACAGATGGCCTCACATTCTCATCAAACATACTTTGGTCTGAAAAAACGAAAAAGAGGGCGCACCAACCTTGTGCATTACCCAAGTGGTGTTTATTGGTAGAAAAAGAAAGGAAATTTACTCACAAACAAGTAGATCATAAAAAACACCTCGAAGTCCACAATGGACACGAAGCCACCGAGTCACTGGGACCGTGTCCAGCACGTTGGAGAACCTTCCGGATGGCTTCAAGATGAGCCATCTGGAAGGTTCTCCAGCATGCTGGACATGGCCCCGGTGACCTGGTTGCTTTTTGTCCATTGTGGACTTCAAAATCTTTTTTTGATCCACTTGTTTGTGAGTATATTTCCTTTATTTTTTACCAATAAACACAACTTGGGTAATGCACAAGGTTGGTGCGCCCTCTTTTCATTTTTTTCTACAGTGTTTCCACTGGGTGTCCTCTGACCCTTGGAGGGCATCAAGGTCTGCGCATTTACCGGGAGCCACAGAAATCCTAGGCGATATCTACTGCTGTCACATCACTTTCGAGCGCAGGAGATTTTGTTTGTTATCATACTTCAATATGATGCAGAAGGTCTAGTTGACTTTATGACTAGTAGACAAGTAGATCATAAAAACACTTCGAAGTCCACAATGGACACGAAGCCACCGAGTCACCGGGACCGTGTCCAGCACGTCGGAGAACCTTCCGGATGGCTTCAAGATGAGCCATCTGGAAGGTTCTCCAGCATGCAGGACACGGTCCCGGTGACCTGGTTGCTTTTTGTCCATTGTGGACTTCAAAATCTTTTTATGATCTACTTGTTTGTGAGCAGTGTTGGTCATCTTACTTTAAAAAAGTAATTAGTTAAGTTACAAATTACTTCTCCCAAAAAGTAATTGCGTTAGTAACTCAGTTACTACATTGGAAAAGTAATTAGTTACTCAGCAAAGTAACTGACTTTTTTTTAATATTCTATTTGTGTAACTAAGGGGCGGGTCTAGTATTACTGTAAGCAAGGGGCGCATTTATTATCATTGTTATATATCGTGTAACCAAGGGGCTGCTCTATTATTACTCTAACCAAGGGGCAGATCTGTTATAGCGTGTAAGCAAGGGGCGGGTCTATTATTAATATATCGTGTAAGAGGCGGGTCTATTATTATTATATCGTGTAAGGGGCGGGTCTATTATTATTATATCGTGTAAGGGGCGGATGGCTACAGAAGAGGGCGAATGTTAAATTAATGGGCAGAGCTCGATATATAACAATAATAATAAATGCGCCCCTTGGTTACAGTAATACTAGACCCGCCCCTTAGTTACACGATTGATGCCCCTTGCAGAGTAGCACGAGCATCAGGAGCGCGCGGCATCGCCTCGTACAATTACATGTTAACTGCGCCTGCACGGTGTAGAGTTCACTGTTTAGGTTCGGCAATTTTCGGAAGCTCCGTAGTCCTTCGTACTGCTCAAGCGCTGAGCCTGCGCAGTACAGGGGGTCCTTATCCGGCGGGGGAACTTTTTCGGCAGGACACCGGAATTACACTACTGCCATCTAGTGGCGGTAGATGTAATTGGGGTAACTAAGCCAAAGTAATGGGAACTGAGTTACCATGAGGGGAAAAGTAATCAGTTAGATTACTAGTTACCCTCTAAAGTAACTGCGTTAGGTAACTCCGTTTATTTTAACTCAGTTACTTACATCACTGTTTGTGAGTATATTTCCTTTATTTTTTACCAATAAACACCACTTGGGTAATGCACAAGGTTGGTGCGCCCTCTTTTCATTTTTTTCTACAGTGTTTCCATTGGGTGTCCCCTGACCCTTGGAGGGCAGCAAGGTCTGTGCATTTACCCGGAGCCACAGAAATCCTAGGCGATATCTACTGCTGTCACATCACTTTCGAGCGCAGGAGATTTTGTTTGTTATCATACTTTGATATGATGCACAAGGTCTAGTTGACTTTATGACTATAAGCAAATGAGTAAGGCCCCTTTCACACTGGGAGCCGCGGTGACGGTAAAGCAGTGCTATATTTAGCGCTGCTTTACCATCATTTTAACCGCGGTTTTCGGCCGCTCGCCGGTGCGGTTTTACCCCCCGCGAGCGCCGAAAAAGGGTTAAAGACCCCCCGCAGAGTGCCGCCGTAGCGGCGCTTTGCGGCGGTATTGCCACGGTTTCACCGCGGTGTCCCATTCTAATCAATGGGAAGGAGCGGTATAGGAGCGGTGAACACACCGCTCCTATACCGCTCCAAAGATGCTGCTAGCAGGACTTTTTTTTTACATCCTGCTAGCGCACCGCTCCAGTGTGAAGCCCGCCGGCTTTCACACTGGGAGTTAAAGGGGCAGGATTTTTTTTCATGCGGTGAACAGGCGCTATTTTTAGCGCTGCACCGCATGAAAAACGCTGACGGGTGAAAGGGGCCTTACTGAAGCAAAAAAAACACAACATAATATTTACACCACCATGCTTCACAGTTAATACTGTCTTTGCCTTGCTATAAACATGTCTATGGCCACTATGACCAAACCAGTCTACTGTATTTTTGACTGATCAGCCTTCATCACATTGGCCTGGTCTTTGCCTATACCAGGGATATGCAATTAGCGGACCTCCAGCTGTTGCAAACTACAAGTCCCATGAGGCATTGCAAGACTCTGACAGCCACAAGCATGACACCCAGAGGCAGAGGCATGATGGGACTTGCAACAGCTGGAGGTCCGCTAATTGCATATCCCTGGCCTATACGTTTAATGGCAAACTGTAATCTTGATCTAAGGTTTTTTTGGGGCAGCAGAGATTGTTTAACACACCACTCATGCAGTATTTTAATCCTGTTTTATTGTGTTATTAATAAAATTACTTTTATTATATAATTTACTACATCAAAAGTCTGCTCTCCTTTACTATATATGTATATTTTGTTACTCAGTTGTACTGTACATTCTATAGTGATTATACATGTTCACCATTTATCATACCTTTGTATACCTTGACTATATCTTTATAATACAATAGTTATTTTTGCATCAGATCTGCAGTTTGACTTTCTAACTTCATTCATTGATTTACTACGGTTGGTGAAGGGTGGAGGGATGGTGTCCTAAGTATAGGTAGGTACCCCTGTGCCCTGCTGTACTCTCTATTGTTGTAAGGTGTGGAGACCCCATCTCTAACGCTACAAGTCTTTGTCGGATGTTTTTAAGCCCAGATGTCATTCATAACTATTTTATATGAAATTTTCCATCTTGTAAGCAGCTGGGCTGTAAAATCGCAGTCCCATCTCTGAAAAATGAAGTTCTATTTTTTCCTGCAGGGGGGATCAGAGTCAGGAAATTCAGCTGCTTCTCGGAGGAGATTGACCTGCTGGCAGCTGCTACACATACCATGATAAACTCCGACCTCGCCTATTGTAACGGGGATTAGTCATTGACCCCAACAAGATCCCCCTGCCTCCTGAAGCCTGCCACATTGTAACAATTGGCAATTTCCCCTAATCCCTCATCTGATCCCGATTACCATTTATTGGGGGCACTAAATCCTCGACATGAAATATGAAAGTGCCGACTGATGCCACGGCTGCTCAGGTCATGTTGGCTGGTGATTTTCATTTCTTACATTTTTTTATTTTTTCCTTTTTTTGTTTTAAAAAAAAATCTTTTCTGAAAATAAGAAATTAAAACATAGCAAAGGGGATTTTTAGTGGGTAAATAAAAAAAAGACAGAAAGATATTTTAGATGTTAAGAAGGTATATTTCCTATGTATAAAAAGAAAACGGAGAGAAAAGAACAGAACAAAGTTATAAAAATCGCAATACTTGAAAAGACATCTCTGTATTTTGCATCAAACGTTTCAATATTTGATGTTTTGCCTATTATTGTTTTGTTTGATTTTTTTTTCCTTTTTTTTTTAAGTATAAAAAATGAAATTATTATTATACCAGATTTATATAGCGCCAACGGTTTGTGCAGCACTTTATAAAATGAAGGTAGACAGTACAATTCAATACAAGAATGGTCAGAGGAGCCTGAAATCTTAGTTTGTCATCTGTTCTCCTTGCACTCATTTTTGTAAATATTCCCCCTACATGTACCTATTAGTAATATAGCTGTATTCCACAGGCCACAATTTTGTGTTGTCTCCGAGCACCAAAGTAATCCCATGTTTTAAACGTTATTATTTTTTATTTGATTTATTATTGATAATGATAATAATAATAGTATCAGTATTATTATATTTTGTGTTATTATTATTATTATTATTATATGTCATAGTATTATTATTATTATATTTTGTGTTATTATTATTATTATGATATGTCATAGTATCATTATTATTATATTTTGTGTTATTATTATTATTATTATTATTATTATATGTCATAGTATCATTATTATTATATTTTGTGTTATTATTATTATTTATTAATATTTTATTATTATTATTATTATTATATGTCATAGTATTATTATTAGTATTTATTATTTAATAATTAGTAATTATTATAATAATAATAATAGCAATTATAATAACAACAACAATATTATTAACATCATTATTATATGCAATATTATTATCATTATTAACATTATTTTTTGATTTATTACAATATCTACAACTCAGTATACTGTAAGCTGCAGGTTACAAACATTTTGATTAATTAAAATAAATGATAATAATAATAATAATATAATATAAAAATAATAACAACAATATAATAATAATCATAATTAATATTATTATATGTCATAGTATCATTATTATTATATTTTGTGTTATTATTATTATTATTATTATTATTATTATTATATGTCATAGTATCATTATTATTATATTTTGTGTTATAATAATAATAATAATAATAACACAAAATATAATAATAATGATACTATGACATATAATAATAATAATAATAATAATAATAATAATAATAATAATAATATGTCATAGTATTATTATTATTATTATTATTATTATTAATAATAATAATAATAATAGCAATTATAATAACAACAACAATATTATTACCATTATTATTATATGCAATATTATTATCATTATTAACATTATTTTTTGATTTATTACAATATCTACAACTCAGTATACTGTAAGCTGCAGGTTACAAACATTTTGATTAATTAAAATAAATGATAATAATAATAATATTATAAATAATAACAACAATATAATAATAATCATAATTATTATTATAAGTAATTTTAGTCATTTTATCATTGTTATTATTAATAATAATAACATCTATAGCTATATTATTAACATCAGTATTATTATATTTAATATAATTATTAATATTATTACTATTATTATTAGCATTATTATTAGAAGTAGTATTTGATTTACATCATTATTATATTTTGTATTATTATTATTATAAGAAGTAGTAGTATTATTTTTTGATTTATTACTATATCTACAGCTTGCTACATTAACATACTGTAAGCTGCAGGTTACAAACATTTTGATTAATTAAAATAAATGATAATAATAATAATAATAATAATAATAATATTATAAATAATAACAACAATATAATAATAATCATAATTATTATTATAAGTAATTTTAGTCATTTTATCATTGTTATTATTAATAATAATAACATCAATAGCTATATTATTAACATCAGTATTATTATATTTAATATAATTATTAATATTATTACTATTATTATTAGCATTATTATTAGAAGTAGTATTTGATTTACATCATTATTATATTTTGTATTATTATTATTATAAGTAGTAGTAGTATTATTTTTTGATTTATTACTATATCTACAGCTTGCTACATTAACATACTGTAAGCTGCAGGTTACAAACATTTTGATTAATTAAAATAAATGATAATAATAATAATAATAATAATAATAATAATAATAATAATAATATTATAAATAATAACAACAATATAATAATAATCATAATTATTATTATAAGTAATTTTAGTCATTTTATCATTGTTATTATTAATAATAATAACATCTATAGCTATATTATTAACATCAGTATTATATCTAATATAATTATTAATATTATTACTATTATTATTAGCATTATTATTAGAAGTAGTATTTGATTTACATCATTATTATATTTTGTATTATTATTATTATTATAAGTAGTAGTAGGATTATTTTTTGATTTATTACTATATCTACAGCTTGCTACATTAACATACTGTAAGCTGCAGGTTACAGGTTTCTTGAGACCTACAGCTTCTAATGCCCTGTACACACGACCGGTTTTACCGTCGGAATAAACTCTGAAGGTTTTTCCAACGGAATTCCGCTCAAGCTGTCTTGCATACACACGGTCACACCAAATTCCGACCGCCAAGAACGCGGTGGCGTACAACACGTACGACGGGACAACACGTACGACGTCTCGTACTTGCTTCAGAGCATGCGTCATTTTTGGAACGTCAGAACAGCATACAGACGAGCGGTTTTCCCGATAGGATTTTTGTTCCGTCGGAAAAATACAGAACATGTTCTCTATCTAAGTCCGTCTGAATTTTTGACGCAAAAAGTCCGATGGGGCATACACATGGTCTGAATATACGATTAAAAGCTCCCATCGGACTTTTTCTGTCGGAATGTCCAACCGTGTGTATTATGCCGCATACACACACGACCGGACTTTCCGGCAGACTAGGCCCGATGGTCTTCCCGACGGACTTTCGGCGGAGAACCAATGGACCTTCCGAACGAACGGGCTTGCCCACACACGAACGGACTGAGTCCATTCGAAATTCCGTTTGTTTTGAACGTGATGACGTACAATGGGACTAAAACAGGAAGTTCAATAGCCAGTAGCCAATAGCTGCCCTTTGCGTCGTATTTGGTCCGTCGGACCAGCACACAGACGAACGGTTTTCCCCTTAGGAATTGAATCCGTCGGACAGATTTGAAACATGTTCCATTTCTAGGTCCGTCAGATTTTTTAAATGACTCACCCCCTATCCTCTTTTATTTAATACCCCCCCCCCCCCCCCCAATAATGCCCCTAGACTCACCCCTCTGCCCATTATATTACCCCTAAACCGGATAACATTGCTGAACTCACCAACCTGTCTTCTTTTATATCGTCCTTTACCTCCAATGATATCCTAGGAGTTATTCCCCACCCCCATCCAACCCATAATAACTTCTTAATTGTTTTGGTGATGCTAAAATGTATTTGATCCTGCCGATAAAGCTTGTATGATTTTTGTTTTGATAAGAAAGAAAGATGAAGAGAAGAGCAGAAAAGAGAAGAGAAGAAAGAGATAGAAAGGAGAAAGGAGGAGAGAGAAGAGAAGAGAGAAAAGAGAGAAAGGAGGAGAGAGAAGGGAAGAGAGAGAAGATAGAAAGGGGGAGAGAGAAGGGAAGAGAGAGTAGAAAGAAAAGGGAGAAAGGAGGAGAGAGAAAAGGGAGAAAGGAGGAGAAAGAAGGGAAGAGAGAGAAGATAGAAAGGGGGAGAGAGAAGGGAAGAGAGAGAGAAGAGAGAAAGGGGGAGAGAGAAGGGAAGAGAGAGAAGAGAGAAAGGGGGAGAGAGAAGGGAAGAGAGAGAAAGAGAGAAAAGGGGAGAGAGAAGGGAAGAGAGAGTAGAAAGAAAAGGGAGAAAGGAGGAAAGAGAAGAGAGAAAAGGGAGAAAGGAGGAGAGAGAGGGAAAGAGAGAGAAGAGAGAAAAGGGAGAAAGGAGGAAAGAGACAGGAGAAGAGAGAAAAGAGAAAAGGGAGAAAGGAGGAGAAAGAAGGGAAGAGAGAGAAAAGAGAGAAGGGAGACAGTAGGAGAGAGAAGAGAGAAAATGGAGAAAAGAAGGAGAGAGAAGGGAGAAAAGGCAGAAAAGAAGGCGAGAGAAGAGAGAGAAGAGAGAAAATGGACAAAGGAGGAGAGAGAAGAGAAGAGAGAGAAGAGAGAGAAGGGAGACAGTAGGAGAGAAAAGAGAGAAAGGAGGAAAGAGACAACAGAAGAGAGAAAAGGGAGAAAGGAGGAGAGAGAAGAGAGCAAAGGGAGAAAGGAGGAGAGAGAATGGAAGAGGGAGAAAGAAGGAGAGAGAGAAAAAGGGAGAAAGGAGGAGGGAGAAGGGAAGAGAGAGAAGAGAAAAAGGGAGACAGGAGGAGAGAGAAAAGGGAGAAAAGAAGGAGAGAGAAGAGAGAAAATGGAGAAAAGGGAGAAAAGAAGGAGAGAGAGAAGGGGGAGAAAGGAAGGCGAGAGAAGAGACGAGAAAGAAGAGAGAAAATGGAGAAAGGAGGAGAGAGAGAGAGAAGAGAGAGAAGAGAGAGAAGGGAAAAAATAGGAGAGAGAAGAGAGAAAAGGGAGAAAAGAAGGAGAGAGAAGAGAAGAGAGAGAAGAGAGAAAAGGGAGAAGAGAGAAAGGAGAGAAGGGAGAAGAGACAAGGGGAAGAAGAGAGAGATGAGAGAAGGGAGAAAGGAGAAGTGAGAAGAAAGGAGAATGGAGAAGTGAGAAAGGAGAAGAGAGAGAGGAAGAATAAGGAAGAATAGAGAGAAGGGAGAAGACCGAAGATAAAAAGGTAGAATAGAAATAAAGGGAGAGAATGGAGAAGAGACAAAGGAGAAGGGAGAGAATGGAGAAGGGAGAGAAGAGAGAGACAAGAGAAGAGAAGAGACAGTGAGGAGGAGAGAGAACTGTCACCCAATTGAAAATTCTCAATTATTCTCTATACAAAACTAATATTCACTTTAAAACTGAATTTTAAACTGTGTATATTCTTCCTTCTCCGCCCCCTACCCAATCAACATGGAAATAACATTTTTAAATAAAACCTTTCCATTCTCATAACATTTCTTATTTTGGTCCCAGAGATGTCATCACTAGGTCTCTGTAATTATCTATGCAATGCAGGCAGATCAAGGTTGGTGGGAGGGGCCAGCGGGATGCTCTACAGCTTCCTGAAAACATCACAGCACCCTGCCTTAGTACCAGTGACTGGTGGTGTTATACACCCACCCCCATCAGCCCCCGTCAGTTCTCAGGCCAGCACTTACCCCATCTATAGCACAGGGGGCGGCTTCCCCTTACTTCTCCTCCTCTGCATCACAGCGTCTCCTCCCTCCTTCTCCTAGGCCAATTGCAGCGCTTCTCCTTTCAGCCAATCGGGGAAACGGGTCTTACGAACTGCTTCGTGATTGGCTGAAAGGAGAATCAAAGTGACGATAGCAAATACAAACAGTGCCTTGCAAAAGTATTCACCCCCTTGGCATTTTTCGTGTTTTGTTGCCTCACATCCTGGAAGTAACATGGATTGTTTGAGGATTTCCATCATTTATTTTACAGAACACGCCCACAACTCTGAAAAAGTATTTTTTTTTTTTTGTGAAGCAAACAACAAATAGGACAAAATAACAGAAAAAGTAATTGTGCAAAACTATTCACCCCCCTAAAGTCAATACTTTGTAGAGCCACCTTTTGCAGATATCACAGCTCCAAGTCGCTTTGGATAAGTCTCTGTGAGCTTACCACATCTTCCCACTGGGATTTCTGCCCATTCCTCCTCCTTGCAAAACTGCTCTCCAGCTCCTTCAAGTTGGATGGTTTGCACTTGTGAAGAGCAATCTTTAAGTCTGACCACAGATTTTCTATTGGATTGAGGTCTGGGCTTTGACTAGGCCATTCCAACACATTTACATGTTTCCCCTTAAACCACTCAAGTGTTGCTTTAGCAGTGTGTTTGGGGTCATTGTCCTGTTGGAAGGTAGACCTGTGCACAATAGAAAAATTTGTTTATTTTTGTTTTGTTTCTTTCGTTTCTGTTGATTCGTACCGGTTCATAAGTTCGTAAGTCGTCGGTGTTCGTATTCGTAACGATTCGTATTTTCATAAGAGTTATTTTTTCGTTGATTCGTTTTTCCGTTAGTTTCATTTTCGTTTATTCGAAATTCGGACGCATTCGTATTTTTCGTAGATTTAGTTACATTCGTACTTTCGTTAGATTGATTTATTCGTACTTTCATAACATTGTTTTCGTAGATTCGTAATCGGAGCATAATTCATAATGTTATGTAATGTGTATGTTATTATTACATTGTAAGAGACACGGAAAATTACGAATCGAATTTTTTCGTTCAATCCATTCGAAGCACGTTAAGCAGCCATTGTAAGAGACACGGAAAATTACAATTCAACAAAAAAAAAAAGGAAGGTGAACCTCCGTCCTAGCCTCCAATCACACACAGAGTGCTACAGGTTTTGCTCAAGAATATCCCTGTATTTAGCACCATCCATCTTTCCCTCAACTCTGACCAGTTTCCCAGTCCCGACTGCTGAAAAACATCCCAACAGCATGATGCTGCCACCACCATGTTTCACAGTAGGGATGGTGTTCTTTGGGTGATGTGATGTGTTGGGTTTGCACCAGACATAACGTTTTCTTTGATGGCCAAAAAGTTCAGTTTTAGTCTCATCAGACCAGAGCACCTTCCGCCATACATTTTGGGAGTCTCCCACATGCCTTTTCCCAAACCCAAAAACGCGCCATTTTGTTTTTTGCTGAAAGTAATGGCTTTCTTCTGGCCACTCTGCCATAAAGCCCAACTCTATGGAGCGTATGGCTTATTGTCCCCCTATGCACAGATACTCCAGTCTCTGCTGTGGAACTCTGCAGCTCCTCCAGGGTCACCTTAGGTCTCTGTGCTGCCTCTCTGATTAATGCCCTCCTTGCCCGATCCGTGAGTTTTGGTGTGCGGCCGTCTCTTGGCAGGTTTGCTGTTGTGCCGTCTTCTTTCCATTTGGTTATGATAGATTTGATGGGGCTCCTAGGGATCATCAAAGAGTTGGATATTTTTTTTTTATAACCTAACCCTGACTTGTACTTCTCAACAACATTGTCCCTTACTTGTTTGGAGAGTTCCTTGGTCTTCATGGCAGTGTTTGGTTAGTGGTGCCTCTTGCTTAGGTGTTGCTGCCTCTGGGGCCTTTCAAAAGGTGTGTATATGTAATGACAGATCATGTGACACTTAGATTGCACACAGGTGGACATCATTTCACTAATTATGTGACTTATGAAGGTAATTGGTTGCACCAGAGCTTTTTTTTATGGGCTTCATAACAAAGGGGATGAATACATACACACATGACAATTATCAGTCTTTTATTTCTGAAAAATAGTTTTATGTATATATTTTTCGAATTTTACTTCACCAACTTAGAATATTGTGTTCTGATCCATCACATATAATTCAGATTAAAAAAACATTGAACCAAAGGCTGTAATGTAACGAAAGAGGTAAAAAGCCAAGGGGGGTGAATACTTTTGCAAGGCATTGTAAATTCGCTATTGTCAGACAACTGGGTGGGCTTCAGGTGCGCCCCGAGCCCACCCTTTTTTTATGCCAATTAGAGCCTCAGGCTCTAGTCACATGCTTCAAAAAAAATAATAAACCCATGGCATCCATGTGTCCGGCGCCCTGCATGTAGATTAGGGGGCTGGACGTATGGATAAGGGGGCGGCGCCCCGTATGGATGGGCCACCACTGCTCTGTACTCCTCCCGAGAGCCCTCAGACCTAATGCAAGAATTGGGTTGGGGTGAAGCTCTGCTGAAGTCCATCACCCAATCATGTGCAAGCAAAAATGCAGGTTTTATTTATTTTATTTTTTTTCTTGCACGTGATTGGGCATTCTTTGCAAAGTGAAATTACACCTGTGGGCAATTTGCCTTTAGACAGCCTATTTGCCTTTAGTAAACCAACCCGGATATCTGCAGATTTTTTATTTGAAGGAAAACTGCTGGGTCTTTTCCATTTCTTTTACTAATAACAACATTTCTGCTGCAAAATGATCTACTGTTACCATAAAGAACCCCTCCTACACTGGAGGTAAAATGATCTACTGTTACCATAAAGAACCCCTCCTACACTGGAGGTAAAATGATCTACTGTTACCATAAAGGACCCCTCCTACACTGGAGGTAAAACGATCGACTGTTACCATAAAGAACCCCTCCTACACTGGAGGTAAAATAAATAATCTACTGTTACCATAAAGAACCCCTCCTACACTGGAGGTAAAATGATCTACTGTTACCATAAAGAACCCCTTCTACAGTTGAGGTAAAGTGATCTAATGTTACCTTAAAGAACCCCTCCTACACTGGAGGTAAAATGATCTACTGTTACCATAAAGAACCCCTCCTACACTGGAGGTAAAATTATCTACTGTTACCATAATGAAGCCCTCCTACACTGGAGGTAAAATGATCAACTGTTAGAATAAAGAACCCCTCCTACACTGGAGGTAAAATGATCGACTGTTACCATAATGAACCCCTCCTACACTGGAGGTAAAATGATCTACTGTTACCAGAAAGAACCCCTCCTACAGTGGAGGTAAAATGATCGACTGTTACCATAAGGAACCCCTCCTACACTGGAAGTAAAATGATCGACTGTTACCATAAAGAACCCCTCCTACACTGGAGGTAAAATGATCGACTGTTACCATAAAGAACCCCTCATACACTGGAGGTAAAATGATCTACTGTTACCATAATGAACCCCTCCTACACTGGAGGTAAAATGATCTACTGTTACCATAAAAAAACCCTCCTACACTGGAGGTAAAATGATCTACTGTTACCATAAAAAACCCCTCCTACACTGGAGGTAAAATTATCGACTGTTATTATAATGAACCCCTCCTACACTGGAGGTAAAATGATCTACTGTTACCATAAATAACCCCTCCTACACTGGAGGTAAAATGATCTACTGTTACCATAAAGAACCCCTCCTACACTGGAGATAAAATGATCTACTGTTACCATAATGAACCCCTCCTACACTGGAGGTAAAATTATCTACTGTTACCATAATGAACCCCTCCTACACTGGAGGTAAAATGATCTACTGTTACCATGAATAACCCCTCCTACACTGGAGGTAAAATGATCTACTGTTACCATAATGAACCCCTCCTACACTGGAGGTAAAATGATCTACTGTTACCATAAAGAACCCCTCCTACACTGGAGGTAAAATTATCTACTGTTACCATAATGAACCCCTCCTACACTGGAGGTAAAATGATCTACTGTTACCATAAAGAACCTCTCCTACACTGGAGGTAAAATTATCTACTGTTACCATAATGAACCCCTCCTACACTGGAGGTAAAATGATCTACTGTTACCATAATGAACCCCTCCTACACTGGAGGTAAAATGATCTACTGTTACCATAAAGAACCCCTCCTACACTGGAGGTAAATTTATCTACTGTTACCATAATGAACCCCTCCTACACTGGAGGTAAAATGATCTACTGTTACCATAAAGAACCTCTCCTACACTGGAGGTAAAATGATCTACTGTTACCATAATGAACCCCTCCTACACTGGAGGTAAAATGATCTACTGTTACCATAAAGAACCCCTCCTACACTGGAGGTAAAATGATCTACTGTTACCATAATGAACCCCTCCTACACTGGATGTAAAATGATCTACTGTTACCATAAAGAACCCCTCCTACACTGGAGGTAAAATGATCGTAGCCTTGTATGTATATCAAGGAGACAAAGATGATAAGGGGACTGGAGGAGCTCCGTTATGAAGAGCGACTACAATCGTTCAACGTGTCCTCCCTGGAGAGAGGGGATGTGATCGAATATACAGATATCTAACAGATTCCAATTTTAGGGAAACAACGATTCAGTTTCGGGTCACTTAAGAAGAATAAACAGCCACTCAATAAAGTTGGGTGAAAGCGGTTTAAACCTAAAGTGATTGAAAACGATCGCCTTAGAAGACAACCCATTCCGTTTGAAATAGAAATAAAAGGCAAAACATTTTGGTACAGATATAAAAACATTATAAATACCTTTTTTTTTACCCTTTTTGTGATCACATTTTCTCTGTTTTCAGCTGCATAAGAGCTGGGGGGAGGAGAAACAGCAGCTCACTGATCTTCCCAGTGAATGGCTGTGCAGGGGAGGTGTGTCAGGATAAGTCTAATCAATGCAGGAGAGCAGGCTGAGGTCCCAGTATAGCTTGAGAACTAACCACCCCGTACTCTCCTGCTTAGTGTGGTCAGTTTTTCACAGGAAAGCAGAGGGACTGGCAGGAACACCAGGGATTTCACACAAAGGAGGCAATACAAAGAGAACAGGAGACTTTCTTATACAAGTACATGGTACAGTAGGCACATAACGGGGATATGAAATGTGGGGTTTACATATTCTTTACCCGTTTCAATACCGGGCACTTTCACCCCTCTTCCTGCCCAGGCCAATTTTCAGCTTTCGGTGCTGTCACACTTTGAATGGCGGCACTAATATGCGGCACTGATGATGAGGCACTAATATGCACTGATGAGGCGGCACTGATGAGGCAGCACTAATATGCAGCCGTGCTGAGGCAGCACTAAAATGCTGCACGGATTAAGGTGGCACTGATGAGGCGGCACTAATATGCGGCACTGATGAGGTGGCACTGATGAGGCAGCACTAATATGCGGCACTGATGAGGCATCAATAATATGCGGCACTAATGAGGCGGCACTAATATGTGGCACTGATGAGCCAACACTAATATGCAGCACTGATGAGGCAGCACTAAAATGCGGCAATGATGAGGCGGCACTGATGAGGCAGCACTAATATGCAGCACTGATGAGGCGGCACTAATATGAGGCACTGATGAGGCAGCACTAATATGCGGCAGCACTGATGAGGCAGCACTAAAATGCTGCACGGATGAGGCGGCACTAATATGCGGCACTGATGAGGCAGCACTGATGAGGTGGCACTGATGAGGCAGCACTAATATGCGGCACTGATGAGGCATCAATAATATGCGGCACTAATGAGGCGGCACTAATATGCGGCACTGATGAGCCAACACTAATATGCAGCACTGATGAGGCAGCACTAAAATGCGGCAATGATGAGGCGGCACTGATGAGTCAGCACTAATATGCGGCACTGATGAGGCAGCAATAATACGCGGCACTGATATGCGGCACTGATGAGGCGGCACTAATATGCGGCAGCACTAATATGCAGCACTGATGAGGCAGCACTAAAATGCTGCACGGCTGAGGCGGCACTGATGAGGCGGCACTAATATGCGGCAGTGATGAGGTGGCACTGATGAGGCAGCACTAATATGCGGCACTGATGAGGCATCAATAATATGCGGCACTAATGAGGAGGCACTAATATGCGGCACTGATGAGCCAACACTAATATGCAGCACTGATGAGGCAGCACTAATATGCGGCAATGATGAGGCGGCACTGATGAGCCAACACTAATATGCAGCACTGATGAGGCAGCACTAATATGCGGCACTGATGAGGCAGAAATAATATGCGGCACTAATGAGGTGGCACTAATATGCAGCACTGATGAGGCGGCACTAATATGCGGCACTGATTTGTGTCACTGATGGGCACAGACTGGCATCACTTGCCGCACTGTAATAAGGGTACTGATGATCAGTGCCCTGATTACCTGTAGAGTAGATGCCGCTGATCGGCTCTCCTCACCTCACATTCTGTCACTGTGACACCTCCGTGTTTACATGTGATCGGCTGGGATTGGGCACTGCCAATCACATGGGTAAAGAGCCGCGTCATCGGCTCTTTACGGAGATGGGGGTTTCGCAAGAGTGGCGACACTGACCCTCCTCTCGCCCCACAACGAGAGAAGATCGTCAATTCCCTATACGGCGGACGGGAGGTAGCTAAACTGTGTAAGGGAATCTTTACTGTTAGAGCGGTACGGATGTGGAACTCCCTTCCACAGTTGGTGGTGTCAGCGGGAGGAGTGTCGACAATTTAAAAAAAAAACTTTTATATGGGCATCTTAGAAAAAACAATATACAGAAATATGGGCAATGGTAGTAACATAATCACACACACACAGGTTGAGCTGGATGGACTGATCTCTTTATTCAACCTCACCAACTATGTAACTATGGGGTTGATTTACTAAAGGCAAACAGACGGTGCACTCTGCAAGGGCATTCGCTCCAGAGCTTAGCAAATGAGGGAAGCTCTGCTGACTTCCATCATCCAATCATGCGCAACAAAAATGCTGTTTTTCTATTTTCCTTGCATGCGATTGGATATTCTTTGCAAAGTGAAGCTTCTCCTCATTTACTGAGCAACTGCACAGTCTATTAGCCTCTAGTAAACCAACCCTTATGTGTAGCACAGTGGCTAGGTGGTTAGCACTTCTGCCTTGCAGCACTGGGGTTGTCGGTTCAAATCCCAACCGCGGCATTACCTGCCTGGAGTTTGCATCTTCTCCCTGTTAGACATGTGCACTGCCAAAAAAATGTGTTTTCCTTTCATTCGTTTTTTTTTTTTTTTTTTTCGTGTTTCGGGTCATTTGTTATGATCAAAATTCGTTATTTCGAATGAATTCGGAAATTCATAAATGTGAAAATTCGGAAATTCATAAATGTGAAAATTCGGAAATTCATAAATGTGAAAATTCGGAAATTCATAAATGTGAAAATTCGGAAATTCATAAATGTGAAAATTTGGAAATTCGAACATTCGGAGAATTGGAATTTCGAAAAGATCGGAATTTCGAAAAGATCGGAAATTTGAAAATTCGGAAATTTGAAAATTCGGAAATTTGAAAATTCGGAAATTTGAAAATTCGGAAATTAGAAAATTCTGAAATTTGAAAAATCTGAAATTTGAAAATCCCAAAATTCTAAAATAAGAATTCTTTCTTATTTTAGAATTTTCGGATTTTAGAATTTTCGGATTTTAGAATTTTCAAATTTTCAAATTTTCAAATTTTCGATCTTTTCGAAATTCCAAATCTCCAAATGTTCGAATTTCCAAATTTTCACATTTATGAATTTCCAAATTTTCACATCCGAATCCGAAAAGCCCAAATTTTAAAAAATCCAAAATAATAACTTACTAACTAAATAATAATAACATATTATAGGTATTGGAATTTCCTTTCAAATGTGATGTTGGTGAACGTAACAAAAAAACGAATTATCGGAAATAACGAATGCTGCATTGAAAGGAATGGAACTTAGCTAATTAATAATAATAAATAATAATAAAAAGTTTTTATTATTATTTATTATTATTAAATCTATCAATCCATTTGTTTAGATGCGGCAAATGGTACATTGGTAACCTTGGATAAATTTGCATTCATTATGTTCACTAACAGCCAATATTAAAAAAGGAAATTCCTCCCCTTGAGGCACTAGAAACCACAAGGGAGGACAGTGAAGGGGTTTTGGGGTCAGCAATCTATAGCACTAGCAGTATGTAGTTATGGTTAACAAAATGCTCTGTAGTTCTGTACTTAAATTGTATTTTTTTATTTTCGAATTTTGGGGGTTTTTTAAATTTTGGATTTTCGTTCTTATATTCGGATTTTCAATCTTTTGAATTCTCGAATTTTCATTCGGATTTTTGGATCTTTTAAAAAAATGTGTTAAATTTGTCGAATTTCATCAAAAAATGAATTCGGAAACAAAACAAATTGCACATGTGTATATATATATATATATATATATATATATATATATATATATATATATATATATATAAATAAAGAAAAAAAATATATATATATATAAAAAAAAAAAATATATAAATAAAATATATATATATATATATATATATATATATATATATATATATATATATATATATATAAAAAAAAATATATATATATATATAATAAAAAAAATATATATATATGAAAAGTGCTGTGTAAATTGTAGGTGCCAAATACTGTAAATACCTGTAATAAATAAAGATTAGAACACTCTATTAAGAGTAAAGAGTCCCGTTAATGGACAAGGGAACCAGAAGTGTCATCAAGTCCCCCCCTTAACCACTTTCAGCCCCGGACCATTTTGCTGGCTTAAGACCAGACCACTTTTCGAGATTCGGCGCTGCGTCGCTTTAACTGACAATTGTGCGGTCGTGCGGCGTGGCTCCCAAACAAAATTGGCGTCCTTTTTTTCCCACAAATAGAGCTTTCTTTTGGTGGTATTTGATCACCTCTGCGGTTTTTATTTTTTGCGCTATAAACAAAAATAGACAATTTTGAAAAAACGCATTATTTTTTTTACTTTTTGCTATAATAAATATCCCCCAAAAATATATAAATATATATTTTTTTTTCCTCAGTTTAGGCCGATACGTATTCTTCTACATATTTTTGGTAAAAAAAAAATCGCAATAAGCGATTATTGATTGGTTTGCGAAAAAGTTATAGCGTTTACAAAATAGGGGATAGTTTTATAGCATTTTTATTAATAATACATTTTTTACTAGTAATCAGCGATTTTTATTGTGACTGCGACATTATGGCGGACACATCGGACACTTTTGACACATTTTTGGGACCATTGTCATTTATACAGCAATCAATGCTATTTAAATTCCTGTGTAAATGACACTGGCAGTGAAGGGGTTAACCAGGGGTGGCAGTGTAGGGGTTAAGTGTTCCTAGGAGCGTGTTACTAACTGTGGGGGGCGTGGCTGTGTTTTAGTGAACACTGATCTCTGCTCCAATCACAGGGAGCAGAGATCAGTGTCACTTGTTGCTAGGCAGAACGGGGAGATGCTGTTTACTTCCGCATCTCCCTGTTCAGCCTTCCCTTGAGACGATCGCGGGTATCACCGCGGCGATCGAGTCCGCGGGACCCGCGACCGGACTCACGGGGGTCCCGACCGGTCAGACTTGTGTACACACGATCGGACTTTCCAACAACAAAGTTTTGTTTTTGGCGGAAAATTTGAGAACCTGATAGCCAACATTTTTTGGCGGAAAGTCCGACAACAAATGTTCGATGGAGCGTACACACGGTCGGACTTTCAGCCAACAAGCTCACATCCAACATTTGTTGTCGGAAAATCCGATCGTGTGTACGGGGCATAAGAGTGTGTATGGGGCTTGAGACTGCTTACCATGATACGCGTGTCCTCAAGATGTGGAGTGTGGGGTCATGAAGAGGAGAATCCCATATTGCCAATCCCTCCATAAATACCCCCCAGAGGGCGCGGCAGGCTCCATACTAACGCCATGTACAGGTGGCTGAATGGGCGAGCATGATCACCGTTGGATGGGGGGGGGGTGTGTGCAAGCATCCCCCAGCCATTTGGGATGACATAGTACGTCCAAAACGCGGTGATGCCGCTTGGGACCAGGTGTCCCGCAGTTGGCATGCAAACATGGCGCTGGTGTATAAGTGGCCCCTCCCATCGATGGAAAGGAGGGGACAGCAAGGGCGAAAGAACCTACATCGCAGCTCCAGGGACATGGCAGGTCTCACAGCCACCGATGGGAAACAGCTCCAAATCCATAATAAAAACTATGTGCAGATGTGTTGACCGAGGGCAGCAACAGACCAATCCCAACAAAGGTCCCCCATCACATCAGAGGTCCCCTATCACATGAGAGGTCCCCCCATCACATCAGAGGTCCCCTATCACATCAGAGGTCCCCCCATCACATCAGAGGTCCCCTATCACATCGGAGGCCCTCCTTGACATGAAAGGTCCCCCATCACATCAGAGATCTCCAGAGGTCAACCTTCACATGAGAGGTCCTCCACATCAGAGATCCCCCTTAACATCAGAGGTTCCCACAACACTTTAGAGGTCCTCCTTCACATCAGAGGTCCCCACATCAGATCAAACCCCCCCCCCCCCCCCATCCTTCACATCAGAGTACACTGTTCACATCAGAGGTTCCCGTATCACATTAGAGGTTCCCATATCACATCATCACATTATATCAGAGGTCCCCCATCATATCAAAGGTCCTTCTATCATATCAGAGGCCCCCCTTCACATCAAAGTCAGCCATTCACACAAAAAAAAACCCCATCACATCAGAGTCCCCCCTCCTTCACATCAAAGTCCACCATTCACATCAAAAGCGCCCCTTTTACAACATGTCCCCCTTAATATCAGAAGTCTCTGTTCACATAAGAGGTTCCTACATCACAGCAGAGGTCCTCCTTTAAATCAGAGGTCTGCCTTCACATGAAAAGGTCCCCACATCAGATCAGAGTCCCCCATCCTTCACATCAGAGGTTCCCGTATAATATCAGAGGTCCCTAATCATATCAAAGGTCCTTCCATCACATTAGAAGCCTCCCTTCACATTAGAGGCTCCCCATCATGTCAAAGGTACCCCATCACAACAGAGGTCCCTATCACGTCAGAGGCCCTCATTCACATCAGATGCCCACCATCATGTCAGAGGTCCCCTATCGTATCAGAATCCCCCCCATCACATTAGAGGTTACCATATCACATTAGAGGTCCCCCATCACATCAGAGCCCTCTATCACACCACCGGACCCCTGTCACATCAGATGTCCCCCCCATCAGAGACCACCCCGACCCCCCCCCCCATTTCACATCAGAGGTTCCCCCATCTGATGTTATCTGGGGCGGCTTTTTATTTTTAGGAAAAGTCCTCTTTAAATCTATCCACTCCAAATTCTGACAATGTACCTGCCTAATGCTACAAAACACCCACCTCTGCCCACTGGCATAGATCTAAATAGGCCCTTGAATTGGACCCCCCTCCCCCTCAAAAAGTGAAGTCCTGCGTGTTCACTCCCTCCCACAGCCTGTAACAGTTACAGGTTCTCTTTTGGGGGGGAGGTTGGGTGGGCACCGATTTTCATCAGTACCCACTTCCAATTCTCAAAAATTTCACACAGGCGAGAATGGCATCCCTTTGCCCACCCCCTCCCGCATCCTCCTGGGACACATCACATATCTCAGAAGGCTGCAGGACCAATGACAAGTCCCAGGTGGCTGCAGGACCAATGACAAGTCCCAGGTGGCTGCAGGACCATTCACAAAGCGCCCCGCGAGCTTGCACATGTGGAGTGGGGAGCCGGGGCTGTTGTTCGTTAGAAAGCCACAACCAGCTCCCATATCCAAGTTGGTGGCACCGGGGAGCCGCAGCGGTAAAATGAACTGGTTGCAGGAAGATATCGCTGGACCCCAGGCACAGGCCAGTCATTTTTAGAAGTCAGCAACTGCTGTATTTGTAACTACTGACTTTTAAAAAAAAAATCTTTAATAACGTATTACTGAATACAGAGCGTGTACGGCTTCGAGTTATACGATTGGCGGAACTTTTCGGCAGCGTCAGCTAAAATGTGCGCGGCGGCAGCCCCCTCGGGCCGGGGGTTACGGGCCAGGGAACAAAGAGTGCGCCTCTCTGGCCCAGGTCTCCCTCCCCGGCACACATGGCGGGTTTTGTGAGAACAGCAAGGAATGAACAAGAGCCATTCTGTGTCTGGATAATACACAATGGCTTTTCCTCACAACAGAAACAACACTGTCTGCCGGACGGGGAGGGCAATTTATGCGCTATCCGCGGAGGCAATTGTCATAATGAAGGTGATTACCGGGATCTGATTGCAATCAATATCGCCATTAAATGGCGTGTTATGTAAACATACAGCCTTGTCAGTCTCGGCTGACCCCCTTTTTTTTTTTTTTTTTCCTTTCCCATTCTCCTCCGGCTTCGCTTTCACTGCCTCTCCTTTTCTAAGCTGACATTTTCCTTCCCCGTAAAAAAACTCTTCAGTCCTCAATTCAGACAGCTGCTTATCTCACATTGCTGTCTGACTGCCTGAGCAGAGAAAGAGGCTCTTCAGGCTCTGTTCCCGAGGGCCACTGGGGAATCACCATCCCCCCCCCCCCCCATTCATTGGCCCCGAGATGCTACATTAATCCGACGATGGGGAGGAGAGGCCTTGGTTTACCGGCTGCCAGCATAGATCTTTGTCCTTGTGACCCGCTCTTCGCATTAGACTTCTCATAGGGTGGAGGAGATGTGTATCTGGGCCCATTGTCCAAGCCTGTGTGTGATGTAAAATAGCCGCTATTCAAGAGCTCGGAGATATGAACTGCGATATCGAAGGTTATTAAAATGCCTTTAGTCCTTAGATAGCAGCTGTTTTTTTTTTTTTTTTTTCTTCTTGTCCTTTCTTTTCTTACAGGAGAAAGACAAACCGTGGTTCTTTAATAACATCTCGTAAAAAAAAACCCAGCCTGGAGAGCAGGCTTAAGCCCCATACACACGGTCGGATTTTCCGATGGATTCTGTCCTATCGGACAATGTTGTCGGAAATTCCGACCGTGTGTAGGCACCATCGGACAGTTTCCATCGGATTGTCCGACGGACAAAGTTCTATCTCCTGCTGGATAGATTTTTCGACAACAAAGTCCGATCACACCAATTCCGATCGTGTGTAGCGAATTCCGACGGACAAAGAGCTACGCATGCTCAGATCACATTACAAGACCAAAGCTATTGGCTACTAGCCTCTACGCAGTTCCGTCGTAGGCAACAAACGTCACCACGTTCAGAACGACTTTGTCCGACCGTGTGTACGCAAAACCAACATCGGACAAAGTACGACGGACATGATCCGACGGACCTGGTCCTCGGATAATCCGAGCGTGTGTATGGGGCTTAATACTTGGGTTAGCCAAGGGGATAATATGATGATGGCAAATATATATTTATATAGATGGTCAGGTCCAAAAACCAAATGTCAATCAAGTTCTTGCAAAAAAAGAGACAATAATAAATAAAGATAAAACAGTCATCGCCCCCACAAAATTCTCCAAAGCAGTTCCCTGCAAAAGAAGATTTATGCCGCGTCCACACGATCGGAAACTCTGACGGTTTTTCCGATGGAATTCCGCTCAAGCTGTGTTGCCTACACACGATCACACCAAATTCCGACGGTCAATAACACAGCGGCATAAAACACGTTCGATTGCACTATAAAAGGGAAGTTTAATGCTTCTGAGCATGCGCCGAATTCTTTCCGAGCATGCGTCGGAATTTTGCGTGTCGGAATTGCATACACACGATCAGAAAATCCGATAGAAAGGTTTTCCGTCGGAAAAATTGAGAACAGGTTCTCAATCCAAAGTCCGTCGGAAATTCCGACAGAAAAAGACCGTTGGGCATACACACGATCGGAAAATCCGATAGAAAGGTTTTCCGTTGGAAAAATTGAGAACAGGTTCTCAATCCAAAGTCCGTCCGAGATTCCGACAGAAAAAGACCGATGGGCGTACACACGGTCGGAAAATCCGATGAATAGCTCCCATCGGACTGTTTCCATCAGAAATTCCGACCGTGTACGCGGCATTAGTATACTTATCTCTAGGTGGGGCCGTGTCTTCTACCATCGCTTTGTTCTAGTGTTGCAGTCAAGTTGAAAAACGAAATCAAGTTCAACCAAAAAACAACAAATTAGAATGACACTGTCTGCCCCCCAAACGTTCCCCAAAGCCGTTGTCTGCAATAAAAAGGTACTGTACTCTTCAATTTATAAATTGGCCGCTCACTTCCAACAATGACCAAAAGGTCAAACAAGGCTCATCAGACAGTGAATGGG
Source organism: Lithobates sylvaticus (assembly GCA_028564925.1). Classification (NCBI taxonomy): domain Eukaryota; kingdom Metazoa; phylum Chordata; class Amphibia; order Anura; family Ranidae; genus Lithobates; species Lithobates sylvaticus. Next base: position 753,707,941 of record CM053026.1, on the reverse strand, counting down.
GAATCCTGCTGGTGGATCTGTGGAGACATTCAGGTCTCAAGCATCAGAAATGTCAATGGTTGCACAAATAGGATCAGTAGTCAGCGGATCCTACCACCTTCTACGCCTGCTACGTAGACTCATCCCCTTCATTCCAGAAAAGGACAAAGCCGTAGTGGAAGGAACAATCATCAACTCTCGACTCGACTACGCAAACTCCCTCTACATAAGGGAGCCTTTGATACTGTTGACCACCCGCTCCTTCTCAATAAACTCCATTCCCTTGGTCTCAAAGATTCTGCTCTATCCTGGTTCTCTGCCTACCTATCACAGCGCTCCTTCAGTGTTACCTACAACTCTGTCTCCGCCTCCTCTCCATTGCCCCTTTCTGTGGGGGTCCCCCAAGGCTCTGTTCTTGGACCCCTTCTCTTCTCCATCTACACCTCCTCCCTTGGTCACTTGATAACCGCCCATGGCTTCCAATACCACTTATACGCCGATGACACCCAAATCTATCTGTCTACTCACCTCACTCCTTCAGTCTCCTCTCGCATTACTAACTTACTAACTGACATCTCAACATGGATGTCGCACCACTTTCTTAAATTTAAATCTCTCTAAAACTGAGCTATTAATATTCCCCCCCGCCCGTGCCCCCCTCCATGACTTTTCCATCAAAATCAACAATGCAACCATCAGTCCCTCCCCTCATGCCAGGGTGCTCGGTGTAATCCTAGACTCGGACTTGTCATTTCAGCCTCAAATACAATCGCTGTCAAAAGTTTGTAGACTTCACCTCCGTAACATCTCTAAAATTCGCCCCTTTTTAACAAATGACACCACCAAGCTCCTCATTCACTCCCTTGTTATCTCTCGCCTTGACTATTGCAACTCCCTTCTCATTGGCCTGCCTCTCCATAGGCTCTACCCTCTTCAGTCTATCATGAATGCTGCTGCAAGACTTATCCACCTTACCAACCGTTCAGTGTCTGCCAACCCTCTCCCAATCCCTACACTGGCTCCCAATCGCCCAGCGAATTAAATTCAAAATACTAACCACAATTTACAAAGCCATCCACAGCTCTGCCCCGAGCTACATCACCAATCTTGTCTCCAAACATACCCAAACCGTCCTCTCCGCTCTTCTCAAGATCTCCTCCTGTCAAGCTCTCTTGTTTCCTCCTCCCATGCTCGTCTCCAGGATTTCTCCAGAGCCTCTCCCATCCTCTGGAACTCGCTACCTCAACCTGTCCGGCTATCCCCTACTCTAGCTACCTTCAGGCGATCCCTGAAAACTCATCTCTTCAGGGGAGCCTATCACGTCTCCAACTAATCTTCTACCACTTCCATCAGCTCATTCCCCACAGTTACAACCTTTTGTATCACCTCCCCCACCCTATTAGATTGTAAGCTCTTCTGAGCAGGGCCCCCTTAATCCTCTTGTATTTTATTGTATTATAACTGTATTGTCTCCCTTTTAATATTGTAAAGCGCTGCGTAAACTGTTGGCGCTATATAAATCCTGTAATAAATAAAAAAAATAAATAAATAAATAAGACCAGGACTGGAGCAAGGATTTTTGACACCCTAGGCGAAACCTAATTTTGCCACCCCCTTGACTCCACCCCTGCCCTGCCTTTTCCCTGCCCATGTAAACCCCACCTTTTTAACGAAGCGCCCATAAAATGCAGCCCACCAGCGCCCATCAATGCAACCTACCAGCACCCATCAAATGCAGCCTACCAGCGCCCATCAATGCAGTCTACCAGTGCCCATCAATGCAGCCCACCAGCGCCCATCAAATCAGCCTACCAGCGCCCATCAAATGCAGCCTCACCAGCGCACATCAATGCAGCCTCACCAGCGCCCATCACATTTAGCCTCACCAGGACCCATCAAATGCAGCCTACCAGTGCCCATCAATGAATGTTTGCTTGCTTCCATTCGTTCAGGAGTCGGGACACAGACACAGTCCTTCACCGCCGCTGCGCCTCTGACACTATCTGTGAACAGAGGGGTGGCTGCCTGCTGATGCTAAGACTTAGTTGCTTGCTGCAGAGAGAAGAGAGTAGTAAAACCAGTGTCCGGCGCCCCCTAGGCAGCATGGCGCCCTAGGCGGCTGCCTAGTTTGCCTAGTGGTAGCACCGGCCCTGCATAAGACTACCTAAATTCCAGATTGCACGCCTACAAGTCGTTCAAAACACGGCAGCAAGACTAGTCACAGGAAAAAAAACATGGGAATCGATCTCCCCCTCCCTGAGGACCCTCCATTGGCTAACCGTAAAGGATCGGATCACATTCAAGACCCTCTGCCTGACCCACAAATGCACACAAGGAGATGCTCCTCAATACTTATGCGAAAAAATACAACACTACACTCCCAATTGCAACCTCCGATCTAACAACCAAAACCTCCTCCTCATCCTCAAGTCCCGGTACAAATCAAGGGGAGAACGAAGATTTGCAGTCCAAGGACCACGGCTATGGAACGCTCTACCTACGAACATCTGCTTGGAAAAAGACCATCGGGCCTTCAGGAAAAAACTCAAGACCCACCTCTTCTAAGAAGGAATCAACGCAGGTCGGATCAAGCGCCTTGAGGCGATTCAGTTCGCAGTTGCAGCGCTATACAAATCATTCCTTCATTCAAGCGAAGACGAAATCCTGCATGGAATCTTAGCACCAACACATCCTGCGCTCACCACCGGGTAGTTCCATATAATGGCCAATTAACTACATACATTTTTTATTAAATTCAAGGTTAAAAATGGTTTATACATAAAATGCACAGTGGTTTACATATGAGGTTGTCTTTAGAGGTCACAGGTCAATTACAGAAGATTGTTTGTTGCACATTAACCGGACATGTTTCGCTAATGACCTTCTTCAGGGAGGGTGCAGACATTTTTTTATTAATTGACAATTTTTATTAGGCTACTTTCACACTGAGGCGTTTTTCAGGCACTAAAGGGCTAAAAATAGTGCCTGTAAAGCGCCTGAAAAATACCTCCCCTACCACCCCAGTGTGAAAGCCCGAGTGCTGAAATCAATGGCCAGAGATAAAAAAGCGCCCCGATAGCAGACGAAAATCGCTAATAAAACGACGGTAAAGCGCCACTAAAATTAGCTTTACCGCCGACGTCCCCCCCGCCCCAGTGTGAAAGTGCCCTTAAAGTTTTATATTTTTCAATGCAAAAATAGAAAAAGATTAACAATCACTGGAAAACATCCATGCTGACAATAGTGAACCAACATAGAATACACCCATAACAATATAACAATATACATGGGTCTGGAGTAAAACCAATAAAATTGCTACATAGAAAAAAGAAACGAGAAGCGGAAAAGTAAAGAGAGTAGACAGACAGGGCTCGCCATTCCTGTGTCTAGAGAGAGTCAACATCCCAGACGGAAGAAGGGGTAGAGAGTCTCATGGAGGGTCTGCCCTGAAATGCCAGGATTCCCAGATCACCCAATGGCGATCAACCTTGTCAGCTAATTGTGCCGTCAAGGACTCCGTGATCTCCACATACTTAATCCTAGCATAAAGGTCAGTTGGTATCGGTGGTGTTTGTCTCTTCCAATGAAGACATCTGGCCGCCGTTAAAATGTGCGTGGCCAATTTTTTTTGCTAAGCCTGGTAACTTATGAGGAAGTAGTCCTAATAGATTTTTGGATGGAAAGGAAGATCATCCTCGAATGGTCCGATATCTCAATGGCAACATGGGCCAGGTGTGCGCGCATGCACATGGCTATCCAGAGACACGTTGAGAAGCACCACCCAGCGTGGAGTACACATGACCATCAGGGTAAACCCACTGAACCCAAACATAGTCAGTGTGAGAGGTACGGTCACAGTGCAATGGAGCAACGAGTGAACGAGGAAGGATGTACTGGAAATGGAGCGAGTAAAAAGAAGGGCAACAAAGCTAATAAAGGGTCTGGAGGATATTAGTTATGAGGAAAGGTTGCGAGCACTGAACTTATTCTCTCTGGAGGAGAGACGCTTGAGAGGGGATATGACTTAATTTTTTTTTAAATACCGTACTGGTGACCCCACAATAGGGATAAAACTTTTTTGCGACAGGGAGTTTAACAAGACTCGATTAAAATTAGAAGAAAAGAGGTTTAACCTTAAACTACGTAGAGGGTTCTTTACTGTAAAGAGCGGCAAGGATGTGAAATTCCCTTCCACAGGCGGTGGTCTCAGTAGGGAGCATTGATAGTTTCAAGAAACGATTAGATTGGCACCTGAACGACCGCAACATACAGGGATATACAATGTAATACTGACATATAATCACACACATAGGTTGGACTTGATGGACTTGTGTCTTTTTTCAACCTTGCCTACTATGTAACATCAAGTTCTGCTACAAATTGGGGAAAACGCATGAAATATTGGTGCAAGTGTAGGGGACAGAAGCCGTGAGCAGAAAATGGGTTTACGGTTCAAACGTAATAATGACGGGACGGAAATGTCTGAGGATGAGCTACGTTTGGGTCAGCCATTGACAAGCAGAACCCCAGACATGATCGAGCAAGTGCAACCAATGCCAGCATGAGATCTGCGACTGACTTTCCGATTGATGGTGGAGGAATTGGGCGTCAGCAAGGACGCAGTGTGCACCATCGTTCGCTAAGATTTGGGTAAGCAGAAGATCTGTTGCCGGTTTGTGCCATAACATGCTGGCAGACGAACAGAAAGCAAAATGGATGCAAACCTCTGGAGATTTCATTACAATGTGTGACCAGGATCCATCCTTTCTGCGAACCATCGTCACGGGATGAGATCAGGTGTGCGATCCAGGTGCGTTAATTCTTGGCTTAGCGCGGCGTACCCGTTCTGGATTGTATGCCCCGTACACACGAGCGGATTTTCCATCAGAAGAAACTAGGATGGTTTTTCCGACGGAATTCCGCTCAAGCTTGGCTTGCATGCACACGGTCACACAAAAGTTCTCTGAACTTTCGACCGTCAAGAACGCAGTGACGTACAACACTACGACGAGCCGAGAAAATTAAGTTCAATGCTTCCGAGCATGCGTAGGAATTTTGCACGTCGGAAATTGGTACAGACGATCGGAAATTTCCGATCTGAACTTTTTCCGACCGAAAAATATAGAACCTGCTCTCAATCTTTTGCTGGCGGGAATTCAGCCAGCAAAAGTCCGATGGAGCATACACACGGTCGGAAATTTCCGACCAAAAGCTCACATCAAACTTTTGCTGGGAGAATTTCCGATCGTGTGTACGGGGCATTACTCTCCTGATCTGGCGCCTGTGGACTTCTTTCCGTTTCCCTGCCTGAGGAGCGCCATGAAGGGCGCACAGTTTGCGGACGTGGCGGCAATCCAAGAATGTGTGACAGCGACTGATTCCTAAAGAGGTCTTTGTTGACAGTTTCCAGAAGCTTTATGAACGTTGACAAAAGTGTGTCGTGAAGGATGGGGATTATTTTGAAGGCCAATAAAAGGTCATTTGTTTGGATCTTGCACCATTGAAATGAATGGAAATCCTAGTGTCCAGGGTTGAAGCACTTCTGGAAATGAGATAGCTTCGAACCATGCTTCAAATCGTCCAGGTGTGAATGAATCCTTTAAAGCGGTTTGGTACTCAAAAAATTTTCTTTAGCTTATTAAAAGCAGTCAGTAAAGATGATGCACTAATGACCATTAAAAAAAAAAAAAAAAAATTATTTAACTTACCTGACAGCTTTTTCCTCTGGCTTCCGGTCTGTCCTCCCGTGGGAGTAGGCGTGTTTTCGGCTGTCCCCCGGCTCCGCAATGACTTCTGGGAGCTCTTCTGCATTCCTCCCATGAAGCCACGGGGGACGCCGTCAGCACGAAATCTCGAGAGATTTCGGCCGTTGTGATGGCAACCAGAAACTGAGCATGCGCGGGATGCGGCATGCGCGGGATCGAGCGGTGAATGCTGGGAGCGCAGCATTCACCGCATCCCGGAAGTAAGTGCTTGTGCCCACAAGCAAGATGGAATCGTCCAGCAAGATCTTTTCTAAGTTATCCAAACGGACAGAATCGGCGATCGGCGGCGAGAAGAACTGCAGCAGGTAAGTGACATGTTTTGTATGTGTGTATTTTACACTGATTGGGGGGAAAAAAAAAACTTATTTCGGCGGAATCCCGCTTTAAGTGACACAGGCTGTATCCAAATGTAAAGAAAAGGTTTTGGTTGGAGTTCCATTTACAAAAGAAAAACTGGAGAAACTGATTAAACTTCACACTTCCATGAACTTCTCAGTAACTACAATAATAAAACAAAAAAAAGTACAGTATATACTCGAGTATAAGCCAAGTTTTTCCAGCACATTTTTTTGTGCTGAACGTGCCCCCCTCGGCTTATACTGGAGTCAAGCACTTTTCTGCAGCAGAGAATGACATTTTTCGACCCGACTTTGAGGCCTCATATCTCGGGGCCACTAAGTACTAGGAACAAATTTGGTGTGCAAACCAAGTGGAACTAGCACTACAACATATCCAAATTTGGGGTTCCTAGCACCAAGTGGCCCCGATATACGGGGCCCCAAAGTCGGTTCGGAAAATGTCATTCTCTGCTGCAGAAAAGTGCTTGACATTTTTTCCGACCCGACTTTGAGGCCTCATATCTCGGGGACACTTGGAGCTAGGAACCCCAAATTTGGTGTGCAAACCAAGTGGAACTAGCACTACAACATATCTGGGGTTTCTAGCACCAAGTGGCCCCGAGATACCGGGCCCCAAAATTGGTCAACTGTGTCCATCTGCAGCAATGTTATTTCGGGACCCTTTGGGTCCAGAGACCCCAAATTGGCTGCAGATAGGGGGCATCTAGGAACCCTTAACCAGGGCTCAAGTCCTGCGGGAACGCATGGGAACGGAGTTCCTGTACTTTTTCCACAACAGGAACAGCAGCCGTGTCCTGCAAGACTTTGAAGTATGCGAGCTGTGTGGCAGGTGCGACACAGCTCAGAATAGTAAGCGACGCACACCCGGGGTGGACTGACCATTCAGGCATTGCCAGTAGGGGGGCCCCATGACAGCTTCCTCTTCGATTTACCTGTCAATCACAGCTAGCTGACGGGTAGATCAGGTCCCTGCTGCTAAGAGATTGTGTTTAGTCAGACCTCTCGTGATGCGCTCCTCCCCGCCGGCCCCTCCTGATTTTCTGTCTCTTCACCCCCCCCCCCAGTCTCCTGCATACTTGCTCTGTGTGTCCCTCTGAATCCCCCCCTCCTCTATCTTCAGTGCCATATGATGAGAGAACCCAGAGGAGGAGCACAGCTATTCTGCTCACAGGACATGCAGGGAGAGAGGTGAGCTGAGGGAGGAACATCAGTTTGGGGTGGTAAGCTGAGCACAATACCTGGCAAAGTTTAATGCCAGGAGGGAAGTTTATGTGGAAATATGTGAAGGGTTGGAATAGCAGCGAGTGTGTGTTGGAGCCCTGCAGAGTTTGCAGCCCCCCAAGCCGACATACATCTCCTAAGCAGGAACACATCACTATCTCCCCAAGCATTCTGTCCAGATAATGTGCAGTTCATTTATGACCTTTCCATTTAACCCTGTGTTATCCAAACTCTGTTCAATGAAAAGTGTAAACTCACCACATAAACACTCTATATACATAATAACATTCCCCAATAAAGATCAGAACATGATGATCACATTTGCATGGAAGCACAATTGAATGAATGCTGATTATTCAGAGAATTACCGTATTTATGTTTATTGAGGATTGTTTTTTTTTTATGTACTAACAGTTAAGCTTCATACACACAATACGAAAATTGGATGAAAAATACCACTTTTGAAGCGTTCGTGCATATGAGCGTATCATTTTATTTATTTTTGGTGGGGGAGTGGATCTTGGGTGGGAGTTCCCACACTTTTTTTCCCCAGGAATTGACCCCTGCCCTTAACTACCAAGTTTGAAGTTCAGGGGACCTATGGCTGTAAATGGGCACAGTGAGGCTGCAAATGGGCATTGTTGACCCTCTTTTACACTTACAGTAGCTACGCATTTCTCACCCTAGGCTTATACTCGAGTCAATAAGTTTTCCCATTTTTTTGTGGTAAAATTAGGTGTCTTGGCTTATATTTGCGTCGGCTTATACTCAAGTATATACGGTATATGTAAGGCCAAAACATTTATTTGTCTTGGACAGCTTAGGCCAGTGGTGGTCAAGTTATGAAATATAAGGGGCCTCAGCTGTGGCCTTTGACACCACCAAGGGGCTGCACATCATTTTCAATATATATTTTTATATATATATATATATATATATATATATAATGCTACAAGGGAATGTCAGAAACAATGCATATCCTGGCCATAAATTAATCAAAATGTGGTTGGTTCAGCACGGACCAGCCAAATTTCACTCCAGCTATTCTTGTTTGACAGAAGAATACACAGGGGGCTTTATCCTTCCACCTACTGGTTGAGCAAAAATAAAATTAAAATAAAATAAAACCCATCTATGGCCAGCTTAATAGATTGTCAGAGACTGTAACTATCCTTCAGGTGATTATGCCTCGTTTCCACTGAGTGGATCGGTTCGGTACGGTTCGGTTCAGTACGCTATTTTAAGTGTTTCCATTATGAAAGCAGCCCATACAACCGAACCATACCGCACCATTCAGGGTCATTGTTTCAGATGTTGGGCCATAGAAAATGATACGGTATTGTTAGGGCAGAGCTACGATACATTCCACTGATTGGAGGACAGAAAAACGTCTGCCAATCAGTGTGAGGCCATGCTAGGCATTTTTTCTAAACCCCGTATGGCCCCTGGTGGTCCGACTTGCAGTGGAAACGCTCACCTGAATAGGCCGGACCATTCTAACCCTTCCAAACTGTACCGAACCGATCCGCTCAGTGGAAACGAGGCATATAAGTATCCTGTGTTTCGAAACTCTGGGTATCCTTCAAGATATGGTCAGAGACTGTGGATTTTCTTCAAGAGATGGTCAGTGGCTATGGGTATCCCTTAAGACAGCGTTTCTCAACTCCAGTCCTCAAGGCGCCCCAACAGGTCATGTTTTCAGGCTTTCCATTATTTTGCACAGGTGATTTGATCAGTTTCACTGCCTTAGTAATTACCACAGCCGTTTAATCTGAGGGAAATCCTGAAAACATGACCTGTTGGGGCGCCTTGAGGACTGGAGTTGAAAAACACTGCCTTAAGAGATAGTAAGAAACTGTGTTTCGAAACTGTGGGTATCCTTCAAGATATGGTCAGAGAGACTGTGGATTTTCTTCAAGAGATGGTCAGTAGCTATGGGTATCCCTCAAGAGATAGTAAGAGACTGTCAGTGTTGGTCATCTTACTTTAAAAAAGTAATTAGTTAAGTTAAAAATTACTTCTCCCAAAAAGCAATTGCGTTAGTAACTCAGTTACTACATTGGAAAAGTAATTAGTTACGCAGCAAAGTAACTGACTTTTATGTTAATATTCTATAGGTGTAACTAAGGGGCGGGTCTAGTATTACTGTAAGCAAGGGGCGCATTTATTATTATTGTTATATATCGTGTAACCAAGGGCTGCTCTATTATTACTCTAACCAAGGGGCAGATCTGTTATAGCGTGTAAGCAAGGGGCGGGTCTATTATTATTATATCGTGTAAGGGGCGGATGGCTATAGAAGAGGTATATATATAGATATATAACAATAATAATAAATGCTCCCCTTGGTTACAGTAATACTAGACCCGCCCCTTAGTTACACAATAGATGTCCCTTGCAGAGTAGCACAAGCATCGGGAGCGTGCGGCATCGCCTCGTACAATTACATGTTAACTGCGCCTGCGCGGTGTAGAGTTCACTCAGAGCTGTTTAGGTTCGGCAATTTTCGGAAGCTCCGTAGTCCTTCGTACTGCACAAGCGATGCACCTGCGCAGTACAGGGGGGTCCTTATCCGGCAGGGGAACTTTTTCAGCAGGACACCGGAATTACACTACTGCCATCTAGTGGCGGTAGATTAATTGCGGTAACGCCGCCCAAGTAATGGGAACTGAGTTACCATGAGGGGAAAAGTAATCAGTTAGATTACTCGTTACCCTCTAAAGTAACTGCGTTAAGTAACTCCATTTATTTTAACTCAGTTACTTACATCACTGAAGTGTTACGAAACTGTGGGTATCCTTCAAGATATGGTCAGAGACTGTGGATTTTCTTCAAGAGATGGTCAGTGGCTATGTTACTTGAGACTGCTAGAGATTGCTGCCATTGCAGCCCCTTGGTAATCTAGTGATTCCACTCCCAACACCAACTGCTGGGGTGTCATGCCGCGTACACATGGTCGGACTTTCTGACGGGAAATATTCGATGTGAACTTGTTGTCAGAAAGTCCGACCGTGTGTAGGCTCCATCGAACATCTGCTGTCGGAATTTCCACCACAAATGTTTGAGAGCAGGTTCTCAAATTTTCCACCAACTTAATTTTGTTGTCGGAAAGTCCGATCGTGTGTACACCAGTCACGCATATTCGGAATCAAGCAGAAGGAGCTGCAACTGGCTATTGAACTTCCTTTTTCTCGGCTCGTCGTACGTCTTGTACGTCACCACGTTCTCACGTTCGGAATTGTGGGCCAACATTTGTGTGACCGCGCTTATGCAAGACAAGTTTGAAGCCAACATCCTTCAGAAAAAAATCCACGGTTTTGTTGGCGGAAAGTCCGATGTGTGTACGCGGCATAAGAGTCCCACAAGAATTACTAAAGGGCTGCCGGTTAGGCACCAAGGGTGAAGGGAATAGCTTAGAGCCAGGTCAGTTTTTTGATCTTGTGCCCTACAGGAAAGTTAGAGGAAAATTTGAAAGTGAGGGCAAAGAAGTCACCAGAATGTCCCCATTGGCACATCTCGCCCCTCATCTCTTGTTCCAGTGGCAACTTCAAAATTTTGGATTTTCGCTTCCTGGACAAATAGAAATGGTGGATGCCCACAGTTCATACCTGATAGGAATTTCAGAAATTCCACATTCTATCCAAAGTAAACAAAAATTTTGGGCCATACGTATATATATATATATATATATATATATATTAGAAGAGCACTTTTCAAATTCCTTTGGTGCATTTTGACCCTTCCCCGGTCTTCCTCTACTTCTCTCCCCCATTTTCTAGGTATGTTTTTAGTAAACAAATTCAGTTCCTCTAAATTCCTCTCCTTCCCGAAGCTTTACAAAGTGGTGAAAGAGCCGAACACAAAACCTGCCATTAGATACATCTTCACTACACCTGACCGTCCCCCCGGGGCTAATCGACATCTCATTGACTGCATATTTACAACAAACGTCTTGTTTTGTCTTTAATTTCCTTTGAGTAAAGGGAAGACAATGATACAAAGGATTACTTAATTGCTTTATCTTTAATTGAGGATCTGCAGAACAACAGAGACAATTCCCTTCACCTCTCCTAAATCCGTAGAGAGAATCGAGAAGCTGCCAATCATTATAAAAAAAAGGAAATGTTTTCAGGAATATTCAAGGGTGCAGAAGAAATAAAAAGAAAAAAAAAAAAAAAGGGAAAAAAAAAAAAAGACAAGGAAATTAAACAGCTACAAATATTGGTTTTGGATTTACTAATGTGATATTATAACTTAAAAATGCCACATCGATTTAAAAAAAATATTACCATATGGAATATATAATTGTACATAGTTAAAAATAGATACATAAATAAATAAATTAAATACATTAATAAATAAGTACTTAAATAAATAAATAAAATAACTACATAAATAGATAATTTAATAGATACATTAAATAAATGCATAACTAAATAAATTAAATACATTAATACATAAGTACATAAATAAATAAATAAAATAACTACATAAATAGATGCATTAATAGATACATTAAATAAATACATAAATAAATGAAATTCCTTAATTAATAAGTACATAAATAAAACAAATAAAATAAGTACATAAATAGATGCATTAATAGATACATTAAATAAATACATAAATGAAATACATTAATAAAAATAAGTACATAAATAAATAAAACAATAAATAAAATAACTACATAGATGCATTAATAGATACATTAAATACATAAATAAATAAGTACATAAATAAATAAAACAATAAATAAAATAACTACATAAATGGATGCATTAATACATACATTAAATACATAAATAAATACATTAATAAATAAGTAAATAAATAAAACAATAAATAAGTACATAAATTAATGCATTAATACATGCATTAAATAAATACATACATGAATAAATGAACTACATTACTAAGTACATAAATAAATAAAACAATAAATAAAATGACTACACAAATAGATGCATTAATACATACATTAAATAAATACATAAATAAATAAATGAAATACATTAATAAATAAGTACATAAATAAAACAATAAATAAAATAACTACATAAATAGATGCATTAATACATACATTAAATAAGTACATAAAAAAAAGAAATACATTAATAAGTACATAAATAAAACAATAAATAAAATAACTACATAGATGCATTAATAGATACATTAAATACATAAATAAATAAGTACATAAATAAATAAAACAATAAATAAAATAACTACATAAATGGATGCATTAATACATACATTAAATACATAAATAAATACATTAATAAGTAAATAAATAAAACAATAAATAAGTACATAAATTAATGCATTAATACATGCATTAAATAAATACATACATGAATAAATGAACTACATTACTAAGTACATAAATAAATAAAACAATAAATAAAATGACTACACAAATAGATGCATTAATACATACATTAAATAAATACATAAATAAATAAATGAAATACATTAATAAATAAGTACATAAATAAAACAATAAATAAAATAACTACATAAATAGATGCATTAATACATACATTAAATAAGTACATAAAAAAAAGAAATACATTAATAAGTACATAAATAAAACAATAAATAAAATAACTACATAGATGCATTAATAAATACATTAAATAAATACATAAATAAATGAAATGCATTAATAAATAAGTACATTAATAAATAAAACAATACAATAACTACATAAATAGATGCATTAAATAAATACATAAATAAATAAATGAAATACATTAATAAGTACATAAATAAATAAAACAATAAATAAAATAACTACATAGATGCATTAATAGATACATTAAATAAATACATAAATAAATGAATTACAGTGGCGTCCCCTGCACTGCAAGTGATAAATGCTAATTTAGTCTAGGGGTGCAGATATAAGGTGCATCACTTGTCTCACTCCTGGCTCCGGCATGGTTCTCCAATTTACGTGGGCCAAAGCATCTTAGGAGGACGATGTGGTGGACCCGGCGCATGGATTGAGGAAGCAAGCCAGAGCCAGGAATAAGGTAAGTAATACACCTGCACCCCTAAACTAAATAAGCAATTTAACCCTTGCAGTGCAGGGAACCCCACAGCAAGGGTAGATTGTGTCATTATGAGAATGGGCCCCTTCCATAGTATGCACAGTACAGTACATGAGAAAAGATCAAGGTCCACATCTACGGATTACACCCGGGGACATAGAGCTAGAGAAAGTTCTCAGCAGAACTTTCTGAGATACAGGAATGTCAGTATTATCTCTCGGCAGTCCTACAGCAAGGCTGCGGGGTAAGGAATCTAATGATCAATTACAGGCTGAGAATAGTCTTTAGGACTAGCACGCTACCAAAAAAGAACAGACAAGAAATACGGATGAGCAGAGAAGAATGTCTGGTGCAAACTGACTGAGTTCGGTATGTGCTGCCCCGGGGGTGACGAGGGAGCCCATGACCTTGTAAACTTTGACAACTATGTCTAGGGGGGAAGGACTGATCGCTGTCACCAAAGCCGAGGTTTAATCTGCATATATTTTCCTTTTCTGGTTCCTCCATGTCCCCTCATTGACACGCTAATGAAGTTTTGAAATAAGACCTTTCCATTTTCATGGCATTCTTAAATTAAGACCCAGCGTGGTCATCACTTGGTCTCAGAGGCGGCTCTTTACTTAGGCACATAACGCGGTTGCCTAAGGCCTTGCGCCAACAGGGGCCTTGTGGCCACCTAATTTGCCTAACATATTACCCCCAGTTTTGAGGGACAGAGGACCCCAATGCTGATGTGCTCAGCAGCGTTAAGAGCCCTGTCTCACTCAGGGGTGGGGCTGCCGGTGTCCTTAACGCGTTTGTTGTTTCTCAAAAAAAAAAATTTGATTCTGGTCCCTTAAAGCAGATTACACATCACAGTGCTTGTGCTATGTAATCTGCACCCCTCTAAACTGTAAAAAAAAAAAAACTGAATCTGCCACTTCCTGTATGTGTGCCCTTTCTAAACAGACCACTATAACCAGGGCTGCTCCGCCCTGATCACCGTGGTCAAAGCTTGCTCGGATTGCATGCTTGTGGTCAATGCATGCTCGGATAAGGGTCTGGAATGGATTTTGAGGGGGACCCCATGCCATTTTTTAAAAAACATGTTGGCCTGGGGGTTCCCCTCAAAATCCATACCAGACCCAAAGGGCCTGGTATGGATTGGGGGGGTCATCACGCCATTTATTTTGAAATTTTGGCATGGGGTTCCCCTTAAAATCCATACCATACCCCAAGGGCCTGGCATGAATTGGAGGAGGGGCGCCATTGGGGGGGGGGGCACTTCCTGTATGCCCTCTCTAAACAGACCAAGATAACCAGGGCTGGGGGGAACCCATTTTGAGGGGGAACCCATGCCATTTTTAAAAACAAATGTTGGCATGGGGGTTCCCCTCAAAATCCATACCAGACCCAAAGGGCCTAGCATGAATTGGGGGGGACATCACGCCATTTATTTTGAAATTTTGGCATGGGGTTCCCCTTAAAATCCATACCAGACCCCAAGGGCCTAGCATGAATTGGGGGGGACGCCGTTGGGGGGAGGGCATCTCGCCATTTATTTAGAAATTTTGCCGCGTGAAAATCCATACCAGACCCAAAGGTCCATAAAGACATGGATGAGTAAGTTTGGGGTGTATAAACGTGACTGGCCTGCACAGAGTCATGACCTCAACCCGATGGAACACCTATGGGATGAATTAGAGTGGAGACTGCGAGCCAGACCTTCTTGTCGACCTCACAAATGCGCTTCTGGAAGAATTGTAAAAACATTCCCATAGACACATCTCCTAAACCTTGTGGACAGCCTTCTCAGAAGAGTTCAAGCAGTTATAAGCTGCAAAGGGTGGGCCAACTCAATATTGAACCCTACGGACTAAGACTGGGATGCCATTAAAGTTCATGTGCGTGTAAAGGCACTCATTCAGTACACTATATACGGCCTCTATGTAAGCGGCCTTACATAGTGTGGGGCATGGACAGTAGATGGATGTACCTGGGTCCCACTGGTTTCCGCCAGTGTCTTTCATCTCTTGAATCTGTTGAATTAAGTTTCCTTGGCCGACCACTTACGTCTATGGTCCTCAACGTTGCCCAATTCCTTGTGCTTCTTCAAAAGAGCTTGAACAGTACATGCTGAACCCCCAGTCTGCTTTGAAATCTTTCCCTGGTAGAGACCTTGCTGATGCAGTATAACTGCAACTGAAACTGTTTTCCACAACCTCACCTTAGTAGCAGAGTTTGGCTGTTGCTCTCCCAGTTTTAAGCCTCCTATACAGTTGTTTTTGTTTCAGTAAATTACTGTTTCAGTCAACCTACATATGAAACTGATGATCATTAGCCGGGGTTGGTATATTCGATTAATCATACACCTGAATCTAATTCTAAAAAAAGTTCTGATTTTGTGCAAGTGTACAAAGTGTGCAAGTGTAGGTGATCCTGGTGAAAAGTCAAAGGGTAGTCACACCAAATATTGATTTGATTTAGATTTTTCTTCTGTTCGATCACTTTGCATTTTGTAAATTGATAAACAAAATAATTAAAATATATATATTTTGAAAGCATTCTTACTTTACAACATTTCTTCACACCTGCCTAAAACTTTTGCACAGTACTGTACACTTTAACCGCTTCCCGACCGCCTCACGCAGATATACTGGCACGGGCAGGCAAAATCACGTACCTGTACGTGGCCCTTTAATTGCCTGCCCGTGGGGCGCGCTCGCGACCCGGTCGGGAGCTTCGTGACCCCGGCCGCGGGACCAGCAGACCCGATCGCCGCTGGTGTCCCGCGATCGGGTCACGGAGCTGAAGAACGGGGCCGGGAACAGCCAATCAATGACAGGCAGAGTAGGAAGCGTGCCTGCCTGATTTTGCCTGCCCGCTCGTGACCCGGTCGGGAGCTCCGTGACCCCGGCCGCGGGACCAGCGCTGGTGTCCCGCGATCGGGTCACGGAGATGAAGAACGGGGAGAGGTATGTGTAAACAAACCTCTCCCCGCGCTTCCTACTCTGCCTGTCATTGATTGGCTGTTCCCGGTCATCGGGAAAGCCGATCAATGACGTCAGCCCCGCCCCCTAATGTAAAAAAAAACACATATGTCACAGCCCATAACCCCTCCCCTCCCCCTAGTGGTTAACTCTTTCACTACAACTGTCATTTATACAGGAATCAATGCATTTAAATAGCACTGATTGCTGTATAAATGACAATGGTCCCAAAAATGTGTCAAAAATGTCCGATGTGTCCGCCATAATGTCGCAGTCACAATAAAAATCGCTGATCGCCGCCATTACTAGTAAAAAAAAAAATATTAATAAAAATGCTATAAAACTATCCCCTATTTTGTAAACGCTATAACTTTTGCGCAAACCAATCAATAATCGCTA
The DNA here is from genome assembly GCA_028564925.1 of Lithobates sylvaticus. NCBI lineage: Eukaryota > Metazoa > Chordata > Amphibia > Anura > Ranidae > Lithobates > Lithobates sylvaticus. The sequence continues at coordinate 753,691,196 of CM053026.1, read as the reverse complement.
ATTGCGATTTTTTTTACCAAAAATATGTAGAAGAATACGTATCGGCCTAAACTGAGGAAAAAAAAATGTTTTTTATATATTTTTTGGGGGATATTTATTATAGCAAAAAGCAAAAAATATTGCATTTTTTTCAAAATTGTCGCTCTATTTTTGTTTATAGCGCAAAAAATAAAAACCGCAGGGGCGATCAAATACCACCAAAAGAAAGCTCTATTTGTGGGAAAAAAAGGACGCCAATTTTTGGAGCCACGTCGCACGACCGCGCAATTGTCAGTTAAAGCGACGCAGTGCCGAATCGCAAAAAGGGGCCTGGTCCTTTGGCTGCCAATTGGTCCGGGGCTGAAGTGGTTAACTTTACATGCGGCGTGGCATGGAGGTGATCAGCCTGTTGCACTGAGGTGTTATGGAAGCCCAGGTTGCTTTGGTAGCGGCCTTCAGCTTGTCTGCTTTGTTGGGTCTGGTGTCTCTCATCTTCCTCTTGACAATACCCAACAGATTCTCTATGGGGTTTAGGTCAGGCGAGTTTGCTGGCCAATCAAGCACAGCACACCATGATCATTAAACCAGATATTGGCAGTGTGGGCAGGTGCCAAGTCCTGCTGGAAATTGAAATCAGCATCTCCATAAAGCTGGTCAGCAGAGGGAAGCATCGAGTGCTCTATAATCTTCTGCTAGAGGGCTGCGCTAACTTTGGACTTGATAAAACACAGTGGATCAACACCAGCAGATGACATGACCCCCTAAATCATCAGTAACTGTGGAAACTTCACACCGAACCTCATGCAACTTGGATTCTGTGCCTCTCCACTCTCCTCCAGACTCTGGGACCTTGATTTCCAAATGAAATGCAATGTTTACTTTCATCCGAAAAGAGGACTTTGGACCACTGAGCAACAGTCCAGTCCTTTTTCTTCATAGCCCAGGTAAGACGCTTCTGACGTTGTCTCAGGTTCAGGAGTGGCTTGACAGAAGGAATGTGACAGTTGTAGCCAGTGTTACATCTGTGTGTGGTGGATCTTGAAGCACTGACACCAGCCGTAGTCCACTCCTTGTGAATCTCCCCCAAATTCGTGAATGACCTTTGCTTCACAAGCCTCTCAAGACTGCGGTTACCCCTGTTGCTTGTGCACCCTTTTCTACCACACTTTTTCCTTCCACTCAACTTTCCATTAATGTGCTTGGATACAGCACTCTGTGAACAGTCAAATTCTTTAACAACGACCTTTTGTGACTTACCCTCCTTGCGGAGGGTGTCAATGACTGTCTTCTGGACAACTGTCAATTCAGTAGTTTTCCCCATAATTGTGTAACCCAGTGGTCATCAACCCTGTCCTCAGGACCCACTTACAGGCCAGGTTTGCAAGATAACTGAAATACAGGTGATATTATTTGCTGCTCAGTGATTTCAGTATTCTAGTCTGAATCTCCCCAAAGTAATACATAAAACCTGGCCTGTTAGTGGGTCCTGAGGACAGGGTTGATGACCACTGGTGTAACCTACTGGACCAGACTAAGAGACCATTTAAAGGCTCAGGAACTCAGGAACCCTTTACAGGTGTTTTAATTTGCCGATTACAGTGTGCCACCACGAGTCTACAATATTGAACTTTTTCACAGTATTCGAATTTTCGGAGATACACAATTTTGGGTTTTCAATAGCTATGCCATAACTATCAAAATTAAAAGAAAGAAATGCTTGAACTATATCATTATCTGTGTAATGAATCACAAATGAATGAATTACATTTTTGAATTGAATTACTGAAATAAATTTACTTTTTGATAATATTCAAATTTTTTGAGATTCACCTGTATTTTGAATGTAAAAAAAAAAAAAAAATATATATATATATATATATATATATATATATATATATATATATATCTATATCTATCTATCTATCTATCTATCTATCTATCTATCTATCTATCTATATATATATATATATATATATATATAGATTTGTTATTCTTAATAAGGTAAGGGAGTGAACTTGGGTGGCATGCAGGAAAGGAATGATTTTTGAGACAATTATAGTTGCCCTTTCAAAAATGTCCCAGAGCAACATACCAACGCCTAAGCCATTTCTGGAGGGCAAGAAGCATATTTTTCCTAGTTTGGGTTCATTATAATATTGTTATTTGTTTTTAGTGGCCCGGAGCAGTGAAATGGTTTCACAGGAGGTCAAGTTCAGTTCTTTACGAGAAAGTAATTTCTATTTCACATGTTAAAAATAGAATAATGGTGCGCCAGGTCTGCAGCAGGGGGAGGTGCGGCATACATCCAAAAGTTTGTTTGAAGGGAACTTGCAAAAGATTAATTTAAGATTAATTTATTGGCCAACTAACAATACAAGTACAAAAAAAGGGGTGAGAGATAATATGGGATATTAAAGTGAAATGCCAGCATTTCAGCCCTGGCCTCCATCCGCCTGCCCCACCTCCTAAAGCTCCTCCACCCGCCTGCCCCACCTCCTAAAGCTCCTCCACCCACCTGCCCCACCTCCTAAAGCTCCTCCACCCACCTGCCCCACCCTCTAAAGCTCCTCCACTCGCCTTCCCCACCCCCTAAAGCTCCTCCACCCGCCTGCCCCACCTCCTAAAGCTCCTCCGCCCGCCTGCCCCACCTCCTAAAGCTCCTCCACCCGCCTGCCCCACCCTCTAAAGCTCCTCCACCCACCTGCCCCACCCCCTAAAGCTCCTCCACCCGCCTGCCCCACCCTTCAAAGCTCCTCCACCCGCCTGCCCCAACCTCTAAAGCTCCTCCACCCGCCTGCCCTAACCTCTAAAGCTCCTCCACCCGCCTGCCCCACCCTCTAAAGCTCCTTCACCCACCTGCCCCAACCTCTAAAGCTCCTCCACCCACCTGCCCCAACCTCTAAAGCTCCTCCACCCACCTGCCCCAACCTCTAAAGCTCCTCCGCCCGCCTGCCCCACCCTCTAAAGCTTCTCCACCCGCCTGCCCCACCCTCTAAAGCTCCTCCACCCGCCTGCTCCACCCTCTAAAGCTTCTCCACCCTCCTGCCCCACCCCTTAAACTCCTCCACCCGCCTGCCCCACATCTTAAACTCCTCCACCCGCCTGCCCCACCCCTTAAACTCCTCCACCCGCCTGCCCCACCCCCTAAAGCTCCTCCACCCGCCTGCCCCATCCTCTAAAGCTCCACCACCCGCCTGCCCCACCCCTTAAACTCCTCCACCTGCCTGCCCCACCCCCTAAAGCTCCTCCACCCGCCTGCCCCACCCTTCAAAGCTCCGAGAACCTGCCTGCCCCACCCCCTAAAGCTCCTCCACCCGCCTGCCCCACCCTCTAAAGCTCCTCCACCCACCTGCCCCACCCCCTAAAGCTCCTCTATCTGCCTGCCCCACCCCCTAAAGCTCCTCCACCCGCCTGCCCCACCCTCTAAAGCTCACCCCAGGATGTTTTTTTTTTTATTTGGGGAGGGCATTTTTCCAGGGCTGAGGAGTGCTTACATTACATGAGTCCTGGAGTGCAGTGGGCCCAACCCTCCTGTTGACACTCCCATAGGGGAGCATGACAATTTCATGGCTGGGTGCACAGAAAATAGGCAAAATGATGAGCCTATTGTGCTGCCTGAAGAGGACAGTCGGCGCTGGACCAAGGAGGAGATCAAGGATAGGTCAGAAGCATGGAGAGGGTAAGTAGAGATTGATTGGCAACTTTTTTTTAATAGGAAGGGTAATCTAACAATTAAAAAAAAATAATCTATTTTAATTTCAGTCATTTCAAAACAAATGACAAATGTGCTCCAGTGAGGATCTACAGTGGTGTGAAAAAGTGTTTGCCCCCTTCCTCATTTCCTGTTCCTTTGCATGTTTGTCACACTTAAGTGTTTCGGAACATCAAACCAATTTAAACAATAGTCAAGGACAACACAAGTAAACACAAAATGCAATTTATTTGTAAATGAAGGTGTTTATTATTAAAGGTGAAAAAAAATCCAAACCCTCATGGCCCTGTGTGAAAAAGTGATTGCCCCCCTTGTTAAAACATACTATAACTGTGGTTGTCCACACCTGAGTTCAATTTCTCTAGCCACACCCAGGCCTGATTATTGCCACACCTGTTCACAATCAAGGCATCACTTAAATAGGAGCTGCTTGACACAGTAAGGTCCACCAGAAGATCCTTAAAAGCTACACATCATGCCAAGACCCAAAGAAATTCAGGAACAATTGAGAAAGAAAGTAATTGAGATCTATCAGTCTGATAAAGCCATTTCCAAAGCTTTGGGAATCCAGCGAATCACAGTGAGAGCCATTATCCACAAATGGCGAAGACATGGAACAGTGGTGAACCTTCCCAGGAGTGGCCGGCCGCCCAAAATTACCCCAAGAGCGCAGCGACGACTCATCCAAGAGGTCACAAAAGACCCCACAACAACGTCCAAGGAACTGCAGGCCTCACTTGCCTCAGTTAAGGTCAGCGTTCATGCCTCCACCATCAGGAAAAGACTGGGCAAAAATGGCCTGCATGGCAGAGTTCCAAGGAGAAAACCCACTGCTGAGCAAAAAGAACATCAAAGCTCGTCTCAATTTCTCCACAACACATCTTGATGATCCCCAAGTCTTTTGGGACAACATTCTGTGGACCGATGAGACAAAAGTGGAACTCTTTGGAAGGTGTGTGTCCAAGTATATCTGGCGTAGAAGGAACACTGCATTTCAGAAAAAGAACATTATACCAACAGTAAAATATGGTGGTGGTAGTGTGATGGTCTGGGGCTGTTATGCTGCTTCAGGACCTGGAAGACTTGCCGTGATAAAAGGAACTATGAATTCTGCTGTCTACCAAGAGATCCTGAAGGAGAATGTCCGACCATCTGTTCGTGTACTCAAGCTGAAACGAACTTGGGTTCTGCAGCAGGACAATGATCCTAAACACACCAGCAAGTCCACCACCGAATGGCTGAAGAAAAACAAAATGAAGACTTTGGAGTGGCCTAGCCAAAGTCCTGACCTGAATCCTATTGAGATGTTGTGGTATGACCTTAAAAAGGCCGTTCATGCTCGAAAACCCTCTAATGTAACTGAATTAGGACAATTCTGCAAAGATGAGTGGGCCAAAATTCCTCCAGGACGCTGTAAAAGCCTCATTGCACGTTATCGCAAACGCTTGGTTGCAGTTGTTGCTGCTAAGGGTGGCCCAACCAGTTATTAGGTTTAGGGGGCAATCACTTTTTCACACAGGGCCATGATGGTTTGGATTTTTTTTCACCTTTAATAATAAACACCTTCATTTACAAATTGCATTTTGTGTTTACTTGTGTTGTCCTTGACTATTGTTTAAATTGGTTTGATGTTCCGAAACACTTAAGTGTGACAAACATGCAAAGGAACAGGAAATGAGGAAGGGGGCAAACACTTTTTCACACCACTGTATTTTAAAATAATATATACAGCAAGGGTCTCCAAACTAGGGCCGTTGGACCACATCTGGCCACCCTACAGGATTTTATCTGCCAGTGATGTACCCTCAATATGCACAGATTGAGGATTAGGTCAGCAAAGGCTTCCTATGGTCTCCACCTATGATCGATCTCCACTTCTCTCAGTCTCTGGAAGGGGGAACACTGATGGGGACCCTGATGTAAGGGGGGACTCTGATATAGGAGAACTCTGATGCTTATCACTACAATTTCTTTGGCAAGATTAGTCCATTTTTGAGAGAGTAATTGGTGTGACTTTTAGGCATAATATGTGTATACAGTTTATATTTTTTGTAATAAAATATATTGTTTTTAAACCCTTATATAGTGCCTTGAAAAGGTATTCACACCCCTTGAAAATTTCTATATTTTGCCAGCCCCCCTGGGTCAATACTTTGTAGAACCGCCTTTCACTGCAATTACAGCTACAAGTCTTTTTGGGGATGTCTCTACCAGCTTTGCACATCCAGAGAGGGACATTTCTGCCCATTCTTCTTTGCAAAATATCTCAAGTTCTGTCAGATTGGACGGAGAGCGTCTGTGAACAGCAATTTTCAAGTCTTGCCACAGATTCTCATTTGGATTTAGGTCTGGACTTTGACTGGGCCATTCTAACACATGAATATGCTTTGATCTAAACCTTTTCATTGTAGCTCTGGCTGTATGTTTAGGGTCGTTGTCCTGTTAGAAGGTGAAACCCTGCCCCAGTCTCAAGTCTTTTGCAGACTCTAACAAGTTTTCTTCTAAGATTACCCTGTATTTGGCTCCATCCATCTTCCCATCAACTCTGACCAGCTTCCCTGTCCCTGCTGAAGAAAAGCATCCCCACAACACGAGGCTGTCACCACCATGTTTCACGGTGGGGATGGGGTGTTCAGGGTTATGAGCAGTGTTCGTTTTCCACCACACATAGTGTTTTTCTTTTAGGCCACAAGATTGAATTTTGATCTCATCTGACCAGAGCTCCTTCTTCCACATGTTTGCTGTGTCCCCCACATGGCTTCTCACAAACTGCAAACAGGACTTCTTATGGCTTTCTTTCAACAATGTCTTTCTTCTTGTCACCCTTCCATAAAGGTCAGATTTGTGGAGAACACGACTAATAGTTGTCCTGTGGACAGATTCTCCCACCTGAGCTGTGGATCTCTGCAGCTCCTCCAGAGTTCCCATGGACCTCTTGGCTGCTTCTCTGATGAATGCTCTCCTTGCCCGGCCTGTCAGTTTAAGTGGACGGCCATGTCTTGGTTTGCAGTTACTGCCATACTCTTTTCGGATGATGGAACAGTGCTCCGTGAGATGTTCAAAGCTTGAAATATTTTGTTTATAACCTAACCCTGCTTTAAACTTCTCCACAACGTTATCCCTGACCTGTCTGGTGTGTTCCTTGGCCTTCATGAAGCTGTTTGTTCACTAAGGTTCTCTAACAAACCTCAGAGGGCGTCAAAGAACAGCTGTATTTATACTGAGATTAAATTACCCACAGGTGGACTCAATAAGGTGACTTCTGAAGGCAATTGGTTCCACTAGATTTTAGTTAGGGGTATCAGAGTAAAGGGGAGTGAATACAAATGCACGCCACACTTTTCACATATTTGTACAAAAAAAAAAAAAATCAAACCATTTATAATTTTCCTTCCACTTCACAATTATGTGCCACTTTGTGTTGGTCCCAATTAAATCCATTTACGTTTTTGATTGTAACAATTTCAAGGGGTATGAATACTTTTTCAAGCACTGTATTTTGTTGTAATGTCCTTGATGGTGCCATGAAAGTACGTATTGCCTCAATTGTATTCTTTTTTACAGGGAACTCTGAAGTAGGTGGACCCTGATGTAAGGGAGGACTTGAATGTAAGAAGGAACTCTGATGCCCGCGTACACATGACCGGACAAGTCCGGCAGAATTAGTCCGTCGGACAATCCAATCGTGTTTGGTTTAATCCGATCGTTTTTCGTTTAAAAAAATCTGACGGACCTAGAAATAGAACATGTTTCAAATCTGTCCAACGGACTCAATTCCTATCGGGAAAACTGAGATTTAGTCAGGATCATTGGTGTCCTCAATGCTGAGAAATACAGGCAGATATTTATTCATCATGCCATACCATCAGGGAGGGGTGTGATTAGCCATAAATGTATTCTGCCACAGGACAACGACCCCAAACATACAGCCAATGTCATTAAAAACGATCTTAGATGTAAAGAAAAACAAGGAGTCCTGGGTGTGATGGTTTGGCCCCCAGAGAGCCCTGATCTTAAAATCATGGAATCTGTTTGGGATTACATGAGGAGTCAGAAGGATTTGAGGCAGCCGACATCCACAGAAGATCTGTGTTTAGTTCTCCAAGATGTTTGGAACATTCTACCTGGCGAGTTCCCTCTAAAACTATGTGCAAGTCTACCTAGAAGAATTGATGCTGGTTTGAAGGCAAAAGGTGGTCACACCAAATATTGATTGGATTTGAATTTCTCTTCTGTTCATTTACTTTCCATTTTATTCATTGATAAAAAAATTAACTATTAACACTTCTATTTCTGAAAGCATTATTCATTAACAGCATTTTTTCACACCTGCCTAAAACTTTTGCACAGTACTATATATATATATATATATATATATATATATATATATATATATATATATATATATATATATATATATATATATATATATATAAATAATAAAAAAAAAAATATATATATATATATATATATAAATATATATATACACACACACACACACATACCTATATATATACACATGCACACAGTATCTCACAAAAGTAAGTACACCTCTCACATTATTGTAAATATTTTCTTCTATCTTTTCATGTGACAACACTGAAGAAATGACACTTGTCTACAATGTAAAGTAGTGAGTGTACAGCTTGTATAACAGTGTACATTTGCCGTCCCCTCAAAATAACTCAACACACAGCCATTAATGTCTAAACCGCTGGCAACCAAAGTGAGTACACCCCTAAGTGAAAATGTCCAAACTGGGCCCAAAGTGTCAATATTTTGTGTGGCCACCATTATTTTCCAGCACTTCCTTAACCCTCTTGGGCATGGAGTTCACCAGAGCTTCACAGGTTACCACTGGAGTCCTCTTCCACTCCTCCATGACGACTTTACGGAGCTGGTGGATGTTGGAGACCTTGCGCTCCTCCACCTTCCATTTGAGGATGCCCCACAGATGCTCAATAGGGTTTAGGTCTGGAGACATGCTTGGCCAGTCCATCACCTTTACCCTCAGCTTCTTTAGCAAGGCAGTGGTCGTCTGGGAGGCGTGTTTGGGGTCGTTATGTTGGAATACTGCCCAGTCTCCAAAGGGAAGGGGATCATGCTCTGTACTCACCACTCAGTACTGGAAGAATGACCACCCCCCACTCACCACTGCCGGGGTGGCCACACAAAATATTGACTCTTTGGGCCCAATTTTGACATTTTCACTTAGGGGGTTTACTCACTTTTGTTGCCAGCCGCTTAGACATTAATGGCTGTGTGTTGAGATATTTTGAGGGGACAACAAATTTACACTGTTATACAAGCTGTACACTCACTACTTTACATTGTAACAAAGTGTCATTTCTTCAGTGCTGTCACATGAAAAGATAGAATAAAATATTTACAAAAATGTGAGGGGTGTACTTACTTTTGTGAGATACTGTATATATATATATATATATATATATATATATATGCACACACACATACAGTAAAAATATTTAATTTATTTTATTTATAAGGGAGAGGAGTGAACTTGGGTGGTATGTACAAAAAGAGACAATTATATTTACCCTTTCAAAAATATCCCAGAGCAACATACCAACTCCCCAGCCATTTCTGGAGGGCAAAACACATTTTGTTCCTAGTTTGGGTTCATTTATTTTCACATTGTTATTTGTTTTTAGTGGTTTCAAAGGAGGTCAAGTTCAGTTCTTTTTGTCCTTCAAGAGAAAGTCATTTCTATTTCAGGTGTTATGGTGCGCCAGGTATGCAGCAGGGCGGGGTGTGGCATACATCCAGAAAAGGCCAAAAGTCAGTTTGGAGGGACGATGCAAAATTAGGGCTGTTACTGATTACAATTTTCGTGTTCGATTAATCGTTTTTTTTTTTTTTTTAATCGATTAATCAACTAATTTCGATTAATTATAACGCACGTACCGATCCAACTAGTTTTAGCTGATCTCCTTGCATTGCAACTCTGCATTAGTCAGTGGTAAATGTGGTATACACTATATACAATCACCCGACACTAGTTAGTTTCCACAATCCATGACTTAACTTCACAGTTCACACAAATATGTTTTAAATTCAAACTGTAGCACTGACGTAAGTCTTTTTTTTTCCACAGTAGCGTGACAATCCCTCCACCTCCGTTCTAACTAATCACTCTCACCTTATGGCATGGACCCCTGTGCAAACAGGTGGTCATGCAAGCGGGTATCAAAAGGGTTAACACGGACCATAAACTTCTCTCCCGTCTCCTTAGATCTCAGCAAGGACGCAGGTCATGGGTAGAAAGAGAAGATCTAAGTGCTCACCGCTTAAGTATAAGATTTCATTTTTGTGTTCAAACACAAACTACTCACAAAAAATGATAAAAACACAGCATGTAAAGCCGACAATCGTGTTAGTTCCGTAGGGCAGAAGCGGGTGACGTCATGCGTAGCTCCTCCCCCATACGCGTTACATTCAATCAGAACTTCAACGTCACCGGACTCCTCCCCCCTTCCCTTCCTTAGCAGACGGAGGCACTTGGGGAAGGGGGGAGGAGTCAGGTGAGGAGACCCGGAAGCCGGCGGAGAGGTGAGTACCAATCAAAAGAATTTTGATTGATCAAAAAAATCAACCGATTAATCGAGGAATTAATCTTTAATTTCCACAGCCCTATGCAAAAGATTATTTATTTGGCTAACTAACAATGAAAGTTCCAAAAAAGGGTAAGAGATAACATGGGATATTAAAGCGAAATCCCAGCATTTTGACTTTGTCCTTCACCTTCCTCCCACCCCCCTGAAGCTCCTCCCTGAATGTTTTTGAAAAACAAAAACAAAAAACAAAAAAAACTAAACACTCCTTTTCCTACAATCTTCCTGCCGGTCCAAAACTCTTCTTCCTCCGGCAGTGGTGGGTGGTGGGTGGTCCTTCTTCCAGTACTGAGTGGTGCTCACATAATGACATGAGTCCTGGGGTGCAGTGAGCCCAACCCTCCTAATGACACCCCCTAGGGGGTGGCATGAACATGACAGGCTGGGCTCACAGCAGATAGGCAAAATGACGGAACTACTGTGCTGCCTGAAGAGGACAGTCGTCGCTGGATTGAGGAGGAAGTCGGAGGAATGCAGGAGCATAGAGAGGGTGAGTAGAGATTGAATGGCAGAATTACATTTTTTACAGGGGAGAAAAAGAAAAATCTTGGAATTCTATTTTAAATGATTATGAAATACAGCAGGGGTCTCCAAACTAGGGCCTGTGGACCACATCCGGCCCCCCCTACAGGATTTTATCCGTAATGCCCTGTACACACGACTGGACTTTCCAGGCAGAAAAGGTCAGACTGAGTCATTCTGTCGGACATTCCGATCGCGCTTCATCTGACTTTTTCTTTCTAAAATTCTGACGGACCTAGAAATAGAACATGTTTCAAATCTTTCTGTCGGAACCAATTCCTATCGAGAAAACCGTGCGTCTGTATGCTGTTCCGATGGACCAAAAACGACGCAAGGGCAGCTATTGGCTACTGGCTATTGAACTTCCCTTTTCTAGTCCCGTGGTACGTCATCGCGTTCTAATCGATCGGACTTTGGTGTTATCGTGTGTAGGCAAGTCTGTTTCGGCAGAACTCAGTCGAAAAGTCCTTCAAAGTTCAGTCCGACGAGAAGTCGGCTCGCGTGTACGCGGCCTTAATGTATCCTCAATGTGCATAGATTGTCCACCTATGGTCAATCTCCGCTCAGACTCTGTAAGGGGGAACTTATGGGGATCCTGATGTAAGGGGGGACTCTGATGTAGGTGGACTCTGATGTAAGGGGACACTTGGATGTAAGAGTGGAACTCTGATGGTGCCCCTAACATAAGGGGGACCCCAATAGGATCTTGAGGTAAGGGGCGCTCTAATGGGGACTATGATGGGGATTCTGATGTAAAGGGGACTCTGATGGGGACCCTGTAAAAGCAAATCTAATGGGGCCCTGATGTAGGGGGGCCCCCCGATATAAGGGAGACTTTGATGACAATTTTTTTTTTTTTGTCCTGCAAATATTTGTAATATACAATGTGGCCCTCATACTGAAACGTTTGGAGACCGCTGAAAAACAGAATACTGTATTTTTATTAATTAAAAATAAATTTTTTTTTACGTTTTTATAAAAGGGAGTGTTAGCAAGGGAGTTCTTTTTCTTTTGTCTTTAGCCCTCCAATAGGGTAATAAGAATCCGGTCCTCTGCAACCCAAGGAGAACGGCTACAAAGCTGGATCTAAAAAATCTCCCACAGGTACACCTGATCGGTTAGAGCCCCCCCCCCCCCCCCCCCCCCCCCCCGGTAGTAGAGGTGCCCTTGGAAAGGATAGTCTGTAATGCTGGTGTTAAATTACCAGTCGTAGCCTCCTCCCTCAATTGAGAGAACACCTCAGGACGTTTTTTGTTTTTAGGGTCAGAGGGTGAGTACCCACCACCATGCCGTGTGCGCTTGACCGGACGTGATGCCTGTGCTCCCGATGATGAATCTGACTCAGTGGTTTCATCCGTTTGAGGTTGTACATATGTAATTTGTTTCCTCTCTTGGCCTCTTCCTCCACCCCTATTTAACCAATTATAGGCATAGCCCTGTGAGAAGGCCAATTTATCCAAATTGAATTCCTTTTGTTATTTGGTCACCATATCTTTGTTCATAACTTCCAAACGTTCCTTAATCTCTTTCCATTTGTCACTAAAAACCAGATATTTCGAAAACATGTTGATACTGCTCATTCAAAGATTTGATTTCTTTGTCAAGGAGATTCATAAAGAGAGTATACTGTTGGACAGTGTCATGAGTTTTTTTTACTACTGGTTGTCAAAACTTCCTCCCAAGATTTTTTTAAAATCTTCGGTAGGATTTCTAATGGTCAGAAAAGTGTGAAGGCAAAGCCCTTGAGGATTAATATCTTCCTCAATATATTTCTGAAAATAATCTACCGTATATACTCGAGTATAGGCCGACCCGAATATAAGCCGAGGCACCTAATTTTACCACAAAAAAATGGAAAAACTTATTGACTCGAGTATAAGCCTAGGGTGAGAAATGCGCAGCTACTGTAAGTGGAAAAGAGGGTCAACAATGCCCATTTGCAGCCTCACTGTGCCCATTTGCAGCCATCGGTCCCCCAAACTTGGTAGTTAAGGGTTCCTAAATGCCCCCTATCTGCAGCCAAAATTTGGGGTCTCTGGACCCAAAGGGTCCTGAAATAACATTGCTGCAGATGGACACAGTTGACCGAATTCGGGGCCCCGTATCTTGGGGCCACTTGGTGCTAGGTACCCCAAATTTGGTATGGAAACTCATTTGAACTAGCACTATAACATATAGTTCTATTACCAAGTGGCCCCGAGACACGGGGCCCCAAAGTCGGCTCGGAAAATGTCAAGCATTTTTCTGCAGCAGAGAATGAAATTTTCCGAACCGACTTTGGGGCCCCGTATCTCGGGGCCACTTGGTGCTAGGAACCTCATCTTTGGATATGTTGTAGTGTTGGTTCCACTGGGTTTTCACGCCAAGAGACCCCGAGATAGGGGGCCCCAAAGTCGGGTCGGAAAATGTAATTTTCTACTGCAGAAAAATGCTTGACTCAAGTATAAGCCGAGGGGGGCATTTTCAGCACAATAAAATGTGCTGAAAAACTCGGCTTATACTCGAGTATATACGGTATATATGCCAGTAGAGATGAGACTTACGTTTCAAAAGACCTTGGATCCTGCCCAAATAGAGAACAAGATCATCATCTTTTTTACATGTTTCAACACTTGATTGAATATTGGACATAAAGGCCGTCCATGCTGTACCATGAAGGTCCATCCCTACCTATATACAGTATGCCCACAGCCTAAACCAGATTCGAGACAACTAGGGCCAATCACCAAAAGAAAAAAAAAAATGGTAAAGAGCGACACTAGAAAAATGCCAAAAAGTACAATGATTTAACAAAGAGAAACACCCGTAATAGTAGCTTAGAATGTAGGTGTACCTCTGGGTGTATTGTCCACCCTAATGACAAAATTGATCACTACTAAACAAATAAGTATGATGATGTACCGTTGTCCTATCAATTTGAGAAGCAAAAGGCAGCAGGTTTGAGGCAACTATGGACTTTCATGGTACGATAGAGACTCACATAGGCAAATATATAAAAAATTTTAATTTATTAAGACAAAAGCATGATTAAAATGGTCCTATAGAGAGAGTATACAATACACATAAACGTGGATCTCTGAAAAAGAACCGAGTAAGTAGACGTGTATCCACCCGTGAGAGAGGGATCAGATAATCATCCTTGGTCAGTTCAACCTCTACAGGTTTCGCGGTGAGACCGCTTCTTCAGGAGTATGCTTCAGAGAGTATTATGTGTAGATATCGCTATAGAGAATAAACATATATACATAATAAAGCTTCAAGACAATAAAGTTGAATATATACACAATAAGTAGCTGCATACATTTGGACAAACATGGAACCCAACTCAGTCTGCCACAAAGGTGAGCCAATCCAAAATCCAGCAATCTAATTATCTGATCCCTCTCTCACGGATGGATACACGTCTACTTACTCAGTTCTTTTTCAGAGCTCCAAGTTTATGTGTATTGTATACTCTTTCTGAAGGATTATTGTAATCATGCTTTTGTCTTAATACATTTTTTTTTTTTTATATATACATTTGCCTATGCAAGTCTTTATCGTACCATGAAAGTCCATAGTTGCCTCAAACCTATTGCCTGTTTCTCAAACACAGTATATATACAAAGTGCCTTGCAAAAGTATTCACCCCCTTGGCTTTTTACCTATTTTGTTACATTACAGCCTTTAGTTCAAAGTTTTTTTTTATCTGAATTATATGTGATGGATAAGAACACAATAGTCTAAGTTGGTGAAGTAAAATTAGAAAAGTATATACCTAAAACAATTTTTCAGAAATAAAAAAATGATAATTGGCATGTGCGTATGTATTCACCCCCCTTTGTTATGAAGCCCATAAAAAGCTCTGGTGCAACCAATTACCTTCAGAAGTCACATAATTAGCGAAATGATGTCCACCTGTGTGCAATCTAAGTGTCACATGATCTGGCATTACATATACACACCTTTTTGAAAGGCCCCAGAGGTGGCAACACCTAAGCAAGAGGCACCACTAACCAAACACTGCCATGAAGACCAAGGAACCCCCTCAAACAAGTAAGGGACAATGTTGTTGAGAAGTACAAGTCAGGGTTAGGTTATAAAATAATATCCAAATCTTTGATGATCCCTAGGAGCACCATCAAATCTATCATAACCAAATGGAAAGAACATGGCACAACAGCAAACTTGCCAAGAGACGGCCGCACACCAAAACTCACGGACTGGGCAAGGAGGGCATTAATCAGAGAGGCAGCACAGAGACCTAAGGTAACCCTGGAGGAGCTGCAGAGTTCCACAGCAGAGACTGGAGTATCTGTACATAGGATGACATAAACCGTACACTCCATAGAGTTGGGCTTTATGGCAGAGTGGCCAGAAGAAAGACATTACTTTCAGCAAAAAACAAAATGGCGCGTTTTGAGTTTGTGAAAAGGCATGTGGGAGACTCCCAAAATGTATGGAGGAAGGTGCTCTGGTCTGATGAGATGAAAATTGAACTTTTTGGCCATCAAAGAAAATGCTATGTCTGGCGCGAACCCAACACATCACCCAAAGAACACCATCCCCACTGTGAAACATGGTGGTGGCAGCATCATGCTGTGGGGATTTTTTTCAGCAGTCGGGACTGGGTAACTGGTCAGGGTTGAGGGAAAGATGGATTGTGATAAATACAGGGATATTCCTGAGCAAAACCTGTACCACTCTGTGTGTGATTTGAGGCTAGGACGGAGGTTCACCTTCCAGCAGGGCAATGACCCCAAACACACTGCTAAAGCAACACTTGAGTGGTTTAAGGGGAAACATGTAAATGTGTTGGAATGGCCTAGTCAAAGCCCAGACCTCAATCCAATAGAAAATCTGTGGTCAGACTTAAAGATTGCTGTTCACAAGCGAAAACCATCCAACTTGGAGCAGTTTTGCAAGGAGGAATGGGCAAAAATCCCAGTGGTAAGATGTGGCAAGACTCATAGAGACTTATCCAAAGCGACTTGGAGCTGCGATAGCTGCAAAAGGTGGCTCTACAAAGTATTCACTTTAGGGGGGTGAATAGTTATGCACATAGATTTTTTTCTGTTATTTTGTCCTATTTGTTGTTTGCTTCACAATAAAAAAATAAAAATAAATCGTCAAAGTTGTGGGCGTGTTCTGTAAATTAAATGATACAAATCCTCAAACAATCCATGTTAATTCCAGGTTGTGAGGCAACAAAACCCGAAAAATGCTAAGGGGGGTGAATACTTTTGCAAGGCGCTGTATAAATTTTTTTATACAATAATACATTTAATGATGAGGGAGGGGACTGAACCTGAGAATTTGAAACAATTATTTTTGCCCTATCCCAGAGCAGCATACCATGTATTCAGCCATTTCTGGAGAAATGAATAGAAGAAGCATTTTTTTTTCTGGTTTGAGTTTATTTTTATTTTGTTATTTTTTTTTTTTTTTGTGGCCCGGAGGAGGGAAATGGTTTCACAGGAGGTCAAGTTCAGTTTTTTTTTTTTTCTCCTTCAAAAGAAAGTCATTTATATTTTATGTTTCATGTGTTGGGAATATATTATACAGTAGGTGCTTTCAACGCTTACAAAAAAAGACTTTTTCCGAAAATATAATTTTATTTAGAATTTCCCTTCTAGGTTTCGCTTTCTCAATACATGGGAACAAAGGCCTTGGGGGACAGTTATTATTTCATAAATACCTCCCCATTATAAATAGAGGAGCTGGCCTAAACTGGAAAAATTGGGGATTTTCGGAAAATCAGATCACGCTAAATTCATTTTGTAATTTTACAGTTAAAAGCCGTAATTCCCACAATATGTGATAGTAATTGTCATATAATAAAGCTTAATTTCTTTACTAAATCCTCATGCCTCGGGTCTTTTTTTTTTTTCAGAAATTACCAAACAACCCATTTAAAAAAAATCAGAATCACATTTTTACTATATCAAGTTTGGTTTTTAACCCCTTCCTTTCCGTTAACCACTTTACCTCCGGAAGATTTACCCCCACTTCATCACCAGACCATTTTTTTCGATACGGCACTGCGTTTCTTTAACCACTTACCCACTGGGCACTTAAACTCCCTTCCTAAAAAAAAAAAAAAAAAATTCTTTGTTTCTATTAAAATTTATTGCAGAATATTGGTGAGTATTGGCAGAGTATTGGCGAGTACTGGCGAGTATTGATAGAGTATTGCACAGTGGTGGCAGAGCGTTGCACAGTGGTGGCAGAGCATTGCACAGTGGTGGCAGAGCATTGCACAGTGGTGGCAGAGCAGGCAGTGTATTGCACAGTGGTGGCAGAGTATTGCACAGTGGTGGCAGAGCATTGCACAGTGGTGGCAGAGCATTGCACAGTGGTGGCAGAGCAGGCAGTGTATTGCACAGTGGTGGCAGAGTATTGCACAGTGGTGGCAGAGCATTGCACAGTGGTGGCAGAGCATTGCACAGTGGTGGCAGAGCAGGCAGTGTATTGCACAGTGGTGGCAGTTTATTGCTGTCACTGAGGGGAGAAGCGGAAAGGGATGAGATGGGACCAGCGCTGTGGGCTGGATGTGTAGTGCCCACAGCGCTGGTCCCGTCTCTCCCCCTTTCCGCTTCTCCCCTCTCACTGTACCGACGCCGGTTTGTGTACATGTGATCGCTCCGTCATTTGACGGGGCGATCACGCGGTAAACGGCCGCTATCAGCCGGCGTTTACCGTGATTCGTGATGCGCCGGGTCCTCGGGACCCGCCGGTCATGAATGTTCCCGAGTGCGCGCCCCAGGGGGCGCGGGGGAACAAGTTTCTGGGAGGATGTCCGTAGGACGTCCACTCAGGATAAGCCGACCGCGTTTTAGACGTCTTTCGACTGGCGCGGTCGGCATGTGGTTAACTGACAATTGCACGGTTGTGCAACGTTGTACCCACATAAAATGTATGCACTTTTTTTTTCACAAATAGAGCTTTTATTTGGTCGTATTTTATCACCTCTGCGATTTTTATTTTTTGCGCTATAAACAAAAAAAGACAGACAATTTAAAAAAATATTTTATCACCTCTGCGTTTTTTTTGCGCTATAAACAAAAAAAGAGCGACAATTTAACTTTTTTTTTTAAAAATAAACATTTTTTACTCTGTGAGACGTGGCTCCCAAACAAAATTGACGTCCTTTTTTTCCCACAAATAGAGCTTTTTTTTGGTGGTATTTGATCACCTCTGCGGTTTTTGCGCTATAAACAAAAAAAATAGCGACAACTTAAAAAAAAAAAAAATTATTTTTACTTTGTGCTATAAAACATACCCAATAAAAATCTATGTATTCTGCTACATATTTTTGGAAAAATAAATAAATAAATCCCAATAAGTGTATATTAACCACTTAAGCCCCGGACCATTTGGCTGCCCAAAGACCAGAGCACTTTTTGCGATTCGGCACTGCGTCGCTTTAACTAACAATTGCGTGGCCGTGAGACGTGGCTCCCAAACAATATTGATGTCCTTTTTTTCCCCCACAAATAGAGCTTTCTTTTGGTGGTATTTGATCACCTCTGCGGTTTTTATTTTTTGCACTATAAACAAAAAAAAAATTTTTTTTTTTTACTTTGCTATAAAACATACCCAATAAAAAATATATGCATTCTGCTACATATTTTTGGTAAAAAAAATAAAAAAATCCCAATAAGTGTATATTAACCACTTAAGCCCCGGACCATTTGGCTGCCCAAAGACCAGAGCACTTTTTGCGATTCGGCACTGCGTCGGAATTGTTACAGACGATCTGAAAAATAGAGAACATGTTCTCAAATTTTTGCTGGCGGACAGCAAAATTCCGATGGAGCCTACACACGGTCGCATTTTCCGATGAAAAGCTCTCATCGGTCTTTTGCTGGCCGAAATTCCGATCGTGTGTACAAGGCATAAGGGCTACAAGGGTTATTTCAAGGAAGGAGAAGTATCTTAGAGAAAATCTCAGAAAAAAAAAAAGTCCTCCCCTTTTAGCTAATCCTTGAAGAAATTAAAAAAAAAAAAAAATCCCACTCTAAATGCCCCAAATACTCACCTAAACCCGCGTGGTCAAGTGAGAAGCCATACCCAGAGTCTTCTCTTTTCCTCACTGCAGAGTGGGAAGGCCCTTCTTTGGGTGTCAGCTTGGCAGGGCCGCCATCAGGGGGGTACAGGCATTACACATGTAAGGGGCCCGAGCGTCATTAGGGGGCCCGGCCGGCCAGGGCCCACCCCCCCCCAATTTAATAACCGCTGCAGAGAAGCATCCACATGAGACTCTCTCCTCTCCTTCCCTGCTGAGGCGGAGCCTGATGGCTGGTCGGGACAGGGGCAGGGGGAGTGGCCAGCTCGTCGACGGTGCACATGGACACAGGGCAGAGCAATAACAACAATATCCCTCCAGTCTCCACAATGTCTCCACAATGCATCCCCACCCACGCCCAGCACCATCCATCCCTCCAGTCTCTAAAGGTGTAATGCCCCGTACACACGGTTGGAAATTCCGACCATAAAATCCGTCAGATTTTTTCCGATGGATTTTGTCCGACACTGGTGTTGCATACACACGGTCGGAAAAAAAATGTCGGAAAATCCGATCATTCTGAACGTGGTGACGTTCGTTGCGTACGACGGGACTACGTAGAGGCTAGTAGCCAATAGGTTTGGTCTCGTAATGTGATCTGAGCATGCGTGGCACTTTGTCCGTCGGAATTCGCTATACACGATCGGAAAAAGTCTGATAGGACTTTGTTGTCGGAAAAATTGAACTTTTTCCGTTGGAAATTCCGACGGAAAAAGTCCGATGGAGCCTACACACGGTCGGAATTTCCGACAACATGGTCCGACAGGACATTTTCCGTCGGAGAATCCGACCGTGTGTACGGGGCATAAGAGTGTTAAAATAAAAGTGGGTGCACCGAAGGACTCGGTGGTCGAATTTGGTGGTACGACCAGTCGGCGGGCCCTGGAGAATGTTGGGCGGTTGGTCCCCGGGGGGGCCCAGGCCTAAAGCTGTGTAAGGGGCCCCAAAATTTCTGATGGCTGCCCTGCAGCTTGGTAATGTGGACACTTCCCATTGGCTGTCCATCAGTATGTTCCTCACAGGTCCTGAAGACTCTGATGATGTTATGATGAGGGTGACAACAAGACTGGTCATTGACGAGCCTCGACTGTAATGCCGAATCATTGGTCTCCCTTAGCAAAAGAGGCACCAACAAGAGAAAAAAAAGGGCTTTTCGAAGATTTAAATAAAAAAAAAATGAAGGTGTGATGCCACGTAGACACGATCAGAAATTCTGCCAGCAAAAGTCGGGTGTGAGATTTTGGTCAGAAATTCTGACCGTGTGTATGCTCCATCGGACTTTTGCTGGCAGAATTCCAGCCAGCAAAAGTTTGCGAGCATGTTCTCTATTTTTCGGTCGGAAAAGGTTCCTATCCGAAAATGCGATCGTCTGTATGCAATTTGGACGCGCAAGAAAATCACGCATGCTCGGAAACAATACGACGCATGCTCGGAAGCATTGAACTTCATTTTCTTGGCTCGTCGTAGTGTTGTACATCACCGCGTTCCTGACGGTCGAAAGTTCAGAGAACTTTTGTGTGACCGTGTGTATGCAAGACAAGCTTGATCGGAATTCCGTCGGAAAAACCATCCAAGTTTTTTCTGACAGAATTTCTGATGGTGTATATGGGGCATCAGAAGGGTGGGGAGGTGACTTACTTTACACGGTTCTTGGCTCTAAGGTTGAGCTGTAGCAGAAATACCAACTCCAAATGAATTCAGTTATGGAGAGGAGAGAAACCGAGAAAGCTACAGTGACATCACCAGATTGGCAAGAAAACTTTAAGAAAAAAGTTATTGGGATGGGGGCTTTGAAATGGGTGAGGGGACGTGGGTGGTAGGTTGCAGGCAGGATCCTGGAGTTCTGCTAAATCACCAATTTCCTCTATCTCTCTTCTTCTCTATCTACTGCTGAGATTTCAGTGCCGGGTTCCCAGGTCTACACACCTACTGTGCCCATTATGGGGGGTTCCCATCATTCCTGTACCGAGCTCTCCGGGCTACACACCTGCTGTGCCCATTGTGAGGGGTTCCCACCATTCCTGTACCAAGCTCCCAGGTCTACACACCTGCTGTGCCCATTGTGAGAGGTTCCCACCATTCCTGTACCAAGCTCCCAGGTCTACACATCTGCTGTGCCCATTACAAGTTTTCACAAACATTACTGTACCAAGCTCTTAGGGCTACATACCTGCTGTGCCCATTATGAGGCGTTCCCACAATTTCTGTACCAATCTCCCAGGTCTACACACCTGCTGTGCCCATTATGGGGGGTTCCCATCATTCTTGTACCGAGCTCTCAGGGCTACACACCTGCTGTGCCCATTATGAGGGGTTCCCACCATTCCTGTACCAAGCTCCCAGGTCTACACACCTGCTGTGCCCATTGTGAGGGGTTCCAACCATTACTGTACCAAGCTCCCAGGTCTACACACCTGCTGTGCCCATTGTGAGGGGTTCCCACCATTCCTGTACCAAGCTCCCAGGTCTACACACCTGCTGTGCCCATTGTGAGGGGTTCCAACCATTACTGTACCAAGCTCCCAGGTCTACACACCTGCTGTGCTGATTGTGAGGGGTTCCCACCATTCCTGTACCGAGCTCCCAGGTCTACACACCTGCTGTGCCCATTGTGAGGGGTTCCCACCATTCCTGTACCGAGCTCTCAGGTCTACACACCTGCTGTGCCCATTGTGAGGGGTTCCCACCATTCCTGTACCGAGCTCCCAGGTCTACACACCTGCTGTGCCCATTGTGAGGGGTTCCCACCATTCCTGTACCAAGCTCCCAGGTCTACACACCTGCTGTGCCCATTGTGAGGGGTTCCCACCATCCCTGTACCAAGCTCCCAGGTCTATACACCTGCTGTGCCCATTGTGAGGAGTTCCAACCATTACTGTACCAAGATCCCAGGTCTACACACCTGCTGTGCCCATTGTGAGGGGTTCCAACCATTACTGTACCAAGCTCCCAGGTCTACACACCTGCTGTGCCGATTGTGAGGGGTTCCCACCATTCCTGTACTGAGCTCCCAGGTCTACACACCTGCTGTGCCCATTGTGAGGGGTTCCCACCATTCCTGTACCGAGCTCTCAGGTCTACACACCTGCTGTGCCCATTGTGAGGGGTTCCCACCATTCCTGTACCAAGCTCCCAGGTCTACACACCTGCTGTGCCCATTGTGAGGGGTTCCCACCATTCCTGTACCAAGCTCCCAGGTCTACACACCTGCTGTGCCCATTGTGAGGGGTTCCCACCATTCCTGTACCAAGCTCCCAGGTCTACACACCTGCTGTGCCCATTGTGAGGGGTTCCCACCATCCCTGTACCAAGCTCCCAGGTCTATACACCTGCTGTGCCCATTGTGAGGAGTTCCAACCATTACTGTACCAAGATCCCAGGTCTACACACCTGCTGTGCCCATTGTGAGGGGTTCCCACCATTCCTGTACCAAGCTCCCAGGTCTATACACCTGCTGTGCCCATTGTGAGGAGTTCCAACCATTACTGTACCAAGCTCCCAGGTCTATACACCTGCTGTGCCCATTGTGAGGGGTTCCAACCATTACTGTACCAAGCTCCCAGGTCTACACACCTGCTGTGCCCATTACAAGTTTTCACAACCATTCTTGTACCAAGCTCTTAGAGCTACATAACTTCTGTGCTCATTGTGAGAGGTTCCCACCATTCCTGTACCAAGCTCCCAGGTCTACACACCTGCTGTGCCCATTGTGAGGGGTTCCCACCATTCCTGTACCAAGCTCCCAGGTCTACACACCTGCTGTGCCCATTGTGAGGGGTTCCCACCATTCCTGTACCAAGCTCCCAGTTCTACACACCTGCTGTGCCCATTGTGAGGGGTTCCAACCATTACTGTACCAAGCTCCCAGGTCTACACACCTGCTGTGCCCATTGTGAGGGGTTCCCACCATTCCTGTACCAAGCTCCCAGGTCTACACACCTGCTGTGCCCATTGTGAGGGGTTCCCACCATTACTGTACCAAGCTCCCAGGTCTACACACCTGCTGTGCCCATTGTGAGGGGTTCCCACCATTCCTGTACCAAGCTCCCAGGTCTACACACCTGCTGTGCCCATTGCAAGGTTTCCCTACCATTCCTGTACCAAGCTCTTAGGGCTACACACCTGCTGTGCCCATTATGAGGGGTTCCCACCATTTCTGATGGAGCCTTTATTTTATATTATGGAGAATGTAGGAAGAGGACACACAAAGGTCAGCATGAATATCCATAACTCCCAGGTGGAGAGGAACGTCATGAAGGTCACTATGGATTTCAGAAGAGTTACAATTATCCTGAAGTTGACTCAACTTGTTTACGAAGGAAATAAATAAAAATTTAGGACCGAAATTCATACTGTGATTTTTTGCTGGGAATTATGGCTAATTGGCTCTGAATTGACTTTGTGACTCACAATTCCCTTTTTAATTAAAATAATGACTTCCTGACGTCGGGTGAGAGTGAGAGTGGGGGTGGGGTGTTCATGTGTCACAAAAAGGGACATTATTTCTCCTGCTCAGAAATGGGGTGCAGACACGACTTTACTAGGCAGAAAGAGAGAAAATAATGGAAACCACTTACCCGACTGGGCTGGGGGAGGGTGACAAATACTTTCTTTTTCTCCTGTTTTTATG